>JAMKCH010069285.1:0-48931 GCA_023653785.1 Ophioderma brevispina
CATCTTGAGCAACTTATGACAATTTTCACTAATGTTATGTTTGTATTTTGGTCACCTCTGCCCAATACGTACAAATTCATGCTCCAGGACCATGACCAGTCGTATTATTCTCATAAGGCAGCTATTCATATTTTTCTACTTCAATCCACAACTCTGATGTTTTTATGATTCCAATCTCCAACTCTAAAATACAAGAAAATCATAAACTAAATTTTGTTCCTGGAGTAGGATTCGAACACAAGACCTTTAGATAACAAGACGAGCGCCCACAGACACACGCCACGCAATCCCAGCGGGCAGGAAGTCGTTTCTTTTCTTTTGGTATACTTCATATAAACATTAACGGAATAAAGCGCACACATAATAATGAATAGCGCCCCTATGAGACGATCGTGAAAATATATGATGCTCCTGTAGCATGATTTCGGGCCAAAATCTCCAAGAATCCTACCGTGTCCGCTTGACTGAGTGTCCTACCACCCATCTGTCATTGTGTTCGCCTGTATTAGACTAAGGGGCGTGGACCCAAATAACCAACTGTATAACAAATTCTGTTGTCCCCATCGAGGGGCTAAGGGAAAACCAAGTGTAATTCATAATAAATATTACAATCACATACTGTCTGTTCCCAGCACATAAAACTGGCACATTTTCTTAAAAATAATAAAATGTCACCTCAATTTCTTTTCCCCAATATCAGAGACCAATGGAATATGTATAGACTTCAGCTACCCATGAGCTAAAGATATTACAATGGACCCGGTATATGGGCCATTGTTATAGCCAGGTGTTACCACCTCCACGATTCGGTGAGTGACAATACCCGCCTCGTTCACAATACCTAACCAGTGTACATTATAATATAGGTCGTTGACACTAATTTTCTTCTGAAAACGCGGTAAATTGAATAGAAATGAAGTTAAGCAATAAGTTACGGATTTTGGTTCTGCACAAAGTTGTTAGGTCAAAGCTTGCCCAGCAACATTCTCTCATGATGTTTTTTCTGTTTCTGCTTCGATAAATGATGAAAACATGGCCAAAGTTAATTGAACACGCACTATAGAAGCTCAATATTTATTTATTTGTGAATGAGGTTAAGTATTTTGTCCTGAAAAAGTACTCAGTCTAATTGGAGAGCGGTAACAGCTGAAATCTATTCAGCTGCGCGAACATATAACAATGGTCCTGCACTCCCAGATGAAAGGGAAATCTGAAGTGTTTTCTACACCGCATACCGGGCCTGTGTGTGTTGTGAATATCTTTAACTCCATGTTTGCTGAAGTTCTAGTGCATCCACTAGTCACTGTATTGGGAAATGAAATGAAAGTTGACCATTTTATTCTTTTTCAAGAAATGTGCCAGTTTTATTTGTGGAACAGACGATATATGATTTAATAATTTATTGTGGCGAGAGAATGTATAGTGGTTGGGGGTGCTGCCTGTGGCGCAAATATACCAAACAAAAATCACGGGTTCGAATCACGGTGGGGTCACTTGCCTGGGATTTTACTCGGGCTCAATTCTGGATTATTCAATCTGTATACGAGATATTGATTAAAGACAGAATACGCTCTCCTCCATGGTCACACTGGAATTGGCCGCAACCATTGGAATCCAGAAAGCATCCCGTCCTTCGGACGGGGACGTTAAGCCGTCGGTCCCGTGTACAAGAGAGTCAAACTGACATGTACACCGCAGTCAGTGGCGAATTAAGAGTGGGGTAAACCCACTGGACTGTCCCAATCCGCCCCAGTCTAAAAAAAACGCGGGCTGTTAGGAGCGTCCGTATAATAGATACACGCGGCCCCGGATCAGCTACACAGTTGCAATAATCCTGACACCACCACAAGCCATTACGACATGACTTGTCGGGACACGCTAAGAAGAAGAATAATTTATTATGAATTTACCACTTGGTTTTCCCCGAGCCCCCCGTTGGAAGACAACAAAACACCAGAATAGAAGACATGCCCGCAGCCCCACAGCCGATATGATCGTTTGTTTCAGGCCACTGTGCCAAAATGTCTCGTATAACAAGGCACGGTTTTTATTCCGTACAGGTTGCTATGGTAGCAGGGAAAATCTTCATGGGGGACACTCAAGTTCTTTACACCCGGGAAGCTGTTGAAATTTGCCATGAAATGACACTTGGGCCCAATACGTACAAATTCCATTTTTGAACCATTTATGACATTTCACTAATTTTTGTTTTATATTATGATATAATATGTGAGCAACGTAAAATTGCATGTTTTGAGCAATTTTTAAGTAATTTTACAAATTTTTGTTTTAGCCTATACTTAAATGTGCTTGTTCCGATTTTATGGTCTATTGTGGTTCTTAACTTGATATGAGAGCCTTGAACTTCCATAGCACCATCAAATACCGTGGAAACAAACTTGCGCGTTTTGATGGTAGAGGCAACAATGCATATTCAAAAGCTCTATTCATACTGTGCTATATTAATGGTTAACCTTTAAAACGGCGGTGTTTTGTGTACATTTGGGAAATGAACTGGATTTGAGGGCTCAAAGTGCAGGACGACAATGAGATGAGAAAAAATACGGTCGGTTTTAATTCTGATATCAATCGATACTTACTTACGGGTAACGCAGAGGGGTCCCAAAAGAAGCATTTTTACTAAGTTTAAATAGGGACAAGGTTGTATTGGGCGAAAGGTATGTCGTTTAGCTTGAAATCAATAGTGAGAGTGTTGCCAGAGGGAGTGAGAAACTTTATTGTCAAGATCTTGTTGATACGCCATCATTTGTAAGACTTGAAATTATTTTCGTACGTATTGGGCTTAGAAGAATATAAAACTTGCCAAAAAAAAACCGAGAGTGAGCCCCTTACGTACAAATTGTACGTTAATGGGTTTCGTATAGTACGCGGTCACAAACACATAGCAACGGGTCTATAGTTATTTGAATTTGTATTCACTTACCTCATCATTATTGCATTTATGCATTACTTTGCAGAAGACTTGCAGATCTTGAAGCTTATTTCACTTATTGGCCTACAATAAAAGAAACTCCAGCGATTTCAAGTAAGTGGTGCACAGAACGTAAATCCGTAAATGTATAAAAACAAAAACACCGGGACCAAAACAAACTTGAATCTTTATAGTCTATGTTATCGCCCCATTATTGTCAAAATCATGTGACGAAAGGACGCGTGATCACTCTCTTTGCCAATGGAATTCCCCAGTACTATAAATAATTCATGGCGAATACCAACTTTCATTCTTCCTGACAAACGTAAACATATTTCCGGATCGACCCAAGGTCACTGCTACTCTTTGGGATTTTGTTTATTCTGTGACATATTTTGTTGTCTAAATTGCGTATATAGGCAAATCAGGCAAGGCTACATCCAGTGTATAAATTCGTCTCTTATCATTATTCAAATTTCACAGAAAAAAGTCATGGGGCACCAGGGAAGAGATTAGAAGTAAATCTATTAAAGTACCAACCATGTGTCAGACAGCGTGTTAGACAGTTGTAACAGGTAAACATGGCCGAGATTCACGCATAATGACCTTCATGACCTTGCTCTATGGCCGAGTGATTTTGCTTTGAAAACCACATATGACTCAAATAATGTAATATTCCTCTACTTAAAAATGTTTAGTTTCTGTTTTTATTTTGTAAATCTAATGTGGCTTATATTTTTATAATCTCACTGTATAATGTAAATTGTATACCTCTAGTAACTTGTCAATGCAGTGGCAATGGTAGGCCTATATGTCACAACAGCTTCGGGCTATGGGACAAGTTTGGAAAACTAAATCATCCAAATTTTTAATTGTGTGAAACCTAGAGACTTGTGAAAGAGCGATAATAATGTTGATTTTACCTTTTTTTCATAATTCAAAGGATTTCGGAGGCCATTTTGTAAAATAGTCGATTTTTCATATTTCGCTAAGTTGATTTTTCTAGACTTTTAGTATGTGTATCTATGGATCTCATGAAAATGCATTGTGAATAAATAAATTCTGTTGCATTTTTTAACTTAAAATCGATTGTACTGTTGGCATGCGGAATTGAATTCACTTTGAAAATCACAATTGCATTTAAAAAATAATATTCCTCTACTTACAAAATGTTAATTTTTATTTCAAATGTTATTTTTGGATTTAAAATAAAATAGCATGGTTTGCATTTTTTACACATTCACTTCACACTGTGTAATGTAAATTGTATGTTGCTTGTAACTTGTCAGTGCAGTGTTTACATGGTTAACAGTTACACATAAAGGTGCAACGAGAGATTTCACATATCTGGTGTACCTAAAAAGTACTGATTTTTGCCCGGATTAAAGGCCGACTCAGAGATTTCCTGTGGAGGGCGCCCTCAATTTCCAAAAAAATCGTGCTTTTTGCATGTTCATAATGCTTGTCCATATACTAATCACTGTGTGAAATTGCTAAGCTTATATCGAATTCCTTCATATAGAAAATCACAACTTTGTTATAAATTCCGGATCCGGATTTTTTGTTATACACAGTATCCTATGGGAAGTAATAATACACATAAATGTTTACTGCATCAAAACGAAAAATCCGATTCATCTCAAATTTCGGAATTGTGCATTTTAGGTTACTATCTTTAGTTCTAGTTGACTATTTTTCATTATTACACAAAAAAAATAATATTTTGAAATCTCTGAGTCAGACTTTAAGATGAGAAATGTTTCTTTGGTACAACAATTGTGAAATTTCTAATTTTGTATAGGAGCAAGTACGAAATTCAGCCTATGTTTCATATTGAAATATAAGCAAATCAAAATCACTTTTTTTCTCTTTTAAGACATTTCTGTAGCCAAATACAAAGTAAGAAATCTATTGGGTGTCTAATCTATATATCCGAGTGCCTCAAAATCTCTCGTTGCATATTATATTTCTATTTTATAATAGTGTAACCTTGGAACATGTTCTTACATGGTGAAAAAAAAACAAGAGTTGTCTATCTGTCTGTCTGTGACAGTCTGTCTGTCTGTTCGGCTATGCGTTTCATTGGTTTTGACATATGGAGCTGATATTTGGCAGATGGGCGGGAAACGACAGTCTAGGGGTTGTTATAGGGGAGTTTCAAAAAATAACCCAGCAGGTCAAAGGTCATCTCGTGGTCAATTTGCTTAAAATGCCCTTTCACAAACGAAATTGGCCAAAAGGAACGTTGCGGAGCTTGTTTGTTTGTTTTATTTCTTCTTTAAACTGGGTGACTTCTTCAGTGGACGATACAAGATGCCTAGCTAGCTCTGTTCTCCCATAAGGCCTCAGAACAAAGTAAAAAAATCTACTTAAGGATAAGGATATAAAAAAATAAAGTGCTATTAAAGCACGAATAAGCGTAGCACTAGTAGTAAGATAAAGTCAAATGGCCGAGGCAGTAGTGCTAAAAAGTCGTTGATTTGTATACAACGTTACCCGAAACGCCACTTTTTCGACCGCATGTTTTATTTTTATGGACAAACATCAGATCTCCTCAGCCAGCTGCTACTTGAGCTGTTCTCAGCTGACCCTCGCCCTAGGCGCTCAGTCAGGTCTCGTGACATTGCTGTGAAAATCCCAAGATCCAACCTGGCCTTCCACAGAAGATAATTTCTCCCATTCTCAGTAGGCTTATAGAATGCCCTTCCCTGCTCATGTAGCATCAAACCAGGACTTGCAGAGCTTCACAAGTGAGGTTAATCACTATCTTGGCACCAATCCGTCAGCGTAATTAGATAACTACTGTCAATGCTTTGATTAGCCGTGACATAAAAAACGAAAATGATGATATCACCTTTTCCTACTTGCAGTATAATGATGATATCACCATTGCCTACGTTGGAGTGTAAGGATATCACCATTGTCTAATTGGAGAATAATGATGATATCACCTTTCCTAACTTGGAGTATAATGATACTTGCCTAATTGGAGGATAATGATGATATCACATTTGCCCACTTTGAGTATAATTATGTTATCACAATTGAATACTTGGAGTATAAGGGTATCACCATTGCCTAACTGGGCGAAACAAAAAACATTTATGATGATATCACCTTTGCGACTCAGAGTATACAAATATTACAGATAAAATCAACTCAAACTTTATTTTCCAATATCAAATATAAATGTCAATACGAATCTACTAAATACACAACTCTAGACATACCAAAATACGAGGTGACTATGAAATGAAGGAGGTCAAACAAAAGGTCCGTAAGGCCGAGTGTCACTTCCCTGCTTATGCTAATTTTACACATTATTACCACTGACCACTGAGGTATACATGGTGTAGCAAAGAATGTGCACGGAATGCTGCCGACTCCTGACCTTGAATATGTTTTCACTTCACCGTAACTTTTCTGATACTCATCTTTACACTACACTATTCGAACTGAAAGAAATTGCTTGAAAAATGAAGCCGATATGAAAGTTTTTGCACACCTCCCTTCACCCGCACTCATATTGCCATAATATTAATAATACAATGCACTTTATATGGCCCTGTACCCGAACACATCGCCTTACAACAAAAACTTAAAATATACGTCATTAAGATACAACATGACATACAGCATGTAAGGAAAACTAACAATTCGAATTCAGGATAAGTAATTGTTTTTCCAGGAGCCGTTTAAAGACATCGGTGGAAGGTGCCTCTCTAATAATTAACGAACTTGTTCCATATCCTGGGACCAATCTACGCTTGGTATGAGGAATAACAACGTGTACATCCGAAGAAACCGTAGCCGTCGTCTTGTACCCTCAGAATTACTGTCAAACAAATTATATACATTTTGACCACCAGGGACTTTACACCTAAGAAGTGATTTGTGTCGATATTTTCCTTAAGGTGGCGTGTTCCTATCGTCCCTTTGGGACCCCCCCCTGATTTACCCCGGAAGTAGCATCGATTTTTTGATATCTTGTGAAAGGCCGTATTTTTTCGCATTGGCGTCCTGAATTTGAGCCCTCTCCTTTCATTCCCAGATAAATAAAAACCCGCCGTTTTAGTGGTTAACCCACTTTTTCTTTAGCACAGTATTGAATAGGGCCTTTGGCAACACATGCATTATTGCGTCTACATCACACCGCAAGTTTTGTTTCCCACGGTACTGTGATGGGGTGTAAGGTGCAAGTGCAGGCTCAATATCAAGTAGAGAACACAATAACACAATAATCGTAACCCACCTTTAAAGGTGCTTGTTCCGATTAATATTTGTGTTTCTCTAATTATATGAGATATGATATCTTTATATGAAGTCCTGGGCACCTTGCACCTAACCCAAACCAGTACCGTTGGAACAACTTGAGTTTGATGCTAGACGCGATAATGCATGGTGCAACGCCCCTATTCAATACTGTGCTATTTTGATGGTTAACCACTAAAACGGCGGTTTTTGTTTATATCTTGGGAATGAAATGGATTTGAGGGCTCAAATTGCATGGACGACATGAGGAAAAATCCGGCCTTTCCATCTGATATCAAAATCGATACTACTTTCCGGGTAATCAGTGGTGTCCAAAAGACGATCGAACACGCACCTTTAGCAGACAATCAATGGAAAGTGATCATATTGTGAGAAACTAATACCAAGATCGTAAGCACAGCATGGTTTGCAAGCATGAAAGTGATTACGCCATAAATTACGAATATGGTAATTTACCCTTGACATATAGCTCCAATCTGATTGGAGTTGGACCGACATATATTCATGGTGGAATCAAACATACACCCATGTTCTTTACACACACACTGAGGCACAGAGATTCGAGCCGCAATCAACTGTATTGAAGGGCCATTCTCCGATAAAGTGTTCCGTTGGTCTCCAAAATGACAAAAATATAAGAATTCCCTGAAAATCAATTGAACATGCGAATCTACCTTCCAATCCCCCTGGAATCTTTTGGATTAAACTCACAAAAAGCTGAGTATCATCAGCTACTGTGATTTCTTAATGTCACCGACTGGATGAATATACATTATAAAAACCTTGCGGCCAACCATGGATCCCTGGGAATACAGTAAGTTGAAAATTGCTGCTTGGACATTTCATGCTTAACCATCACTCGGTACGTCTGTCAGTGAGATATATCTAAATCAGGCAAGAGTAGCGTTGTGATACCAAAACTGGTTTCACACTGATTAGTGGTATCGAAGGCAGCCTTCAAGTCAAGCATGACAACAAGACGGCCTTATTGCATCCCAAGCTTGAAGGATGTACTTTCTCGCCTGGAGAAGGGCCAGGATTGGAATGTTCTCCAAGACAGATTTTCACAATGTTGCAATACTCGTGCACAAATGAAATGGATTAGAGAACTTTCATGGATCATCAACGTGTTTAAACAGATTTGGATCAGTTGTGGATGAGGGTTCTTTACATAAAAATCTGCAAAAATACCCACCCGAATCAGATTAAATTTTCATCATTGAACATGACATGTTTTAAAACAATTTGAAACAGATGTAAATATTTTGGTAATATTTTTTTTCATAATATATTGCACAAAATAACACTGTCAAAGAACACTATGACATGCTCTTGCCCAGTCCCACAAAGTCATTCAGTTCATCGTATCCTTTGCACACCTAATTACAAACGTATGTAATACCATGTCATCTTGAGCTTGACAAAGAATTATTATGGATCATAATTATGTCATTATATGTCTGTTGCCGTTAGTTCTTTCAATGAGCCCTTTCCTTTCACATTGAATTTCTACTTAAGAGAATTACCTTGAGCTACTTGGAAACTAAAAATAATTTAATTCCAATGATAATTGCTGCATGAAGTCAATTTATAATTAAATGTACCAGATTATTAATTTTAAACATTGTAAAATAGTTTCAAAAAGTAATATCACCTGGTCCAGATAGCTAAAACAATAGTAACAATCTCCTCTCACCCTCTCCCTCTATCTCTCACTCCCCTCACTCCCCACCCCCTCTCTCCCTCTATCTCGTCACTCCCCCTCAACTAAAGCTCTTCCCCACCCCCTCTCCTCCCCTCTCCCTCTATCTCTCCCTCCCCCCTCACTCCCCACCTCTCCTCTCTCGTCTCTCGCTCTCCTCTCTCCCCGCTCTCCTCCTCTCATCTCTTCTCAATAGCTACCATGGATTTTGTTGAAACTGGGTGTCAATTTTCTCGTGCGGCCTATTATAAATGTTTGGCATTTGTTTTCTTATTTAGTTGGCCAAAATGGTACAAGTGGCTACATGATCTATAGGATTCACACAACTTGACCTCATATTGTGTACAGAGCTGTCACCCCCCAAGATTAAATTCATTTTCTGCTTCAGTATGAACAGAGCAATAAGTTGACACCAGTTTCAACAAAATCTGGGACCCTAACACACATCAAAATTAATGAAACAAAAGATTTTGGACAAACTTACACATACCAAATGATAAAAACGTAAAATAGACATTAAAAATTTCATAAAGACCATAAAACAAAAATCAATCAAATAGCAGTTATAAGCACATGAATATATTGCACAAGACGAGCCATACTACTTAGGTATCGACTAATGTTATGTATTGTGGTTAGCTAAGTAGTGGTCAAGAAGAAGACAAGTTTGAACTGGGGAAATGTATGAAGATTCTGAGATTGCAGGGATGCATTCCATTATGGTAAGTCGGTTTAAAATAAGTCTTCGGCCGAAGAATTGTTAGTACGGCATCTATTTGGAATTAGTAAACACACTTAACATTATGATTTAATTGAGAATAAATTATGTCTAATACGTGCAGCGATCTTGTTCTTGGTGAGTTCTTGCAATCAAAGGGTCTCACGACTCCTGCAGGCTTTGGCACAAGTCGGAATTGGCCTTAAACCTACCGCATCTTTTAAGATTTGTTTTATTAGTATCACACAGGTATTTGACAAAAAATAACATTTAAGCGATAGTCAAAGATGCTTTCAAAGCCAAGGAGATCAAAGAACCGGGTCCCGTCTTTACATGAACGTGCCAAAGATTGTGATACTGAACAGGTTATGCATGAGTGTTTTTAAACAGTTTTAAAACTGTAAATCTCGCATAGTTGGAAACCCTTGACTCTTTCTATCACAGTCCGATTTTTCTCCTTGTTAATCGAGCATCCAAACCGTGGTTGACCACGGTCTTCCCTTAATTCTTCAGGAGATATTAAGCGGTGAGATGATATTCCTAATTAATCAAGACAGAGACACATGCGAATTTTTTTTTTGTACTCGGGATCTTATGGAGGATTATTGCTATTCTCGAGGCCACAAGTCAACAACTATCTGAGACACTCGCAAATTCAGGTTCTTTTGTTATAAAATGTAACACAGAACCTAACCATTTAATGGATTCAATTTTCGACGAACAAAATAGTTTTTTCTAGTTAATCAAGGTATTTTTTTTTTTTTTTTTGGCAGTGAAAGCAGACAACAGACATGAAGTGCAAGTTTAAACCGAACTGATTCTTAAATCAATATAGTATTGAATATTGATAAGATGCAACTTACATGCAAAAAGGCAACATTCGTCAGCGAATTAAACTGTAATAACTTTAGTGCTGTCGATATGCTTCTTCTGCGGTTCAGGAACACATAAAACTCTTGGTGAGCGGCCTTGGAAAATTCCACTTTTTAACCGAATTGGTGTGAACCTTAACCGATATATTAGCATAGAGATTTGAGAAGCTTCCAAGTCGAACCACGTAAACTGCATGGTATACGATTTTGTTGTTTTCACAGCTCAACTCATGGTCGACGCGACTTCGGTCGAAAACTTTTCTGACGACTGTCCGCCACTTCTCTCGGTCTACCATAGCCTGCCATTGCCCTCTCCAGTTCGTCACTATCTAGGACAGTGTCACCAAAGATCTGTTTTATGTAGTTGCTTTGTGGTCTTCCAGTATTCTTGTTGCCTTGTGCTAGTAGGAGTTTAGCAACATGTTCTTCTTCGTTCGTTCGCGCGAGTAAGTCCAAAACCACAGTGGAAGATTCGTCTTTAACCAGCTGATAGTTTCATCACCCAGGCCGATCAGACCTGGGATTCCTCTTGGGGTCTTGTAGACCTCACATCCATCATGTGATGTAGCTTATGGTTTGTGGCTCTCCACAATCACAGTTTGGTGAAAGTTTCACACCGATCTTGTGAAGGAAGTGTTTTTACAACCAATGCCAGTTCTGAGTCTGTTGAGGTTGACCCATGCTTTCTATCAAGGTCACAACCATTGGGCTTGCTAGATGGGCTGTCCACAAACTGCTTTAGGTTCAAGGTAGAGGATGACCATTGCTCATACCATCTGTCAAGATCCAGAATGATCGATTGGAATGCTGCGACTGCAGTGTCATGGATGGGGTAGCAAAGTGTTTCCGTGGAATTCTCTGATCCTCAAAGGATGTTGGTTGGAGGATTAGGCTATCGGGTTCATCACACTCCTTGGCGAGCTTGATCGTCTGAAGGTTCCTCCTAAGGCTTGCAAGATCTATGCCAGATAGAATTGAGACGATATTCTACAAGCATCTCAAAAGGCAACCACTGACAAGTCTCATTGCATTTTTCAGAACGGCATCAGTCTTGTGTGAATGTACACCGTGACTCCATATACTGGTGCAGCGTCAGCAGTTGAGATGCCAAAGCATATGTGAAGTGTAAATGATGTTCTGTGCTTTTGAAACAAAGGCCAGAAATCTGAGAGGCTCTGGGCATCATACATCATGTCACAGTAAACATTTCCTCTAGTTCCACGCTCTATCCAGCTGATATTTAGAACAGTTCTTAATATGCATGTGTAACACCCATCTAATGTTTTTCGCAGGACGAGATATCTCATGAACCACTTTATTATGTAAATTGTTGTATTTAGGAAATGTATTGATGGTGCAATTGTCCAAGAAGAAGAACGATTATTCTGATATTGAGCGGCAGGTCAGTTTCACCTTCTCGTGAAGAATATCAGAGTCGTTAATCTTGTTGCGTCATGAAATTTAGTGATATTACCATTGCTTTCTTTGAAAATCGGTGATTCTCGACCTTGAGTAGCTCATTACTAAAGGTCAATTAACTTTATTTCAATTGCGTGACTTTCGAGGTCGGGAACATTGTTATTGTATTGCGAAAATTTGGTTAAAGTTTGGTTAAAATTATTTCATTTCTCCAGAAATCACACACTATTGCCTTAATCGCGTTCCTTCCCATTATCTCCATCTTCCTTGATGTCAACAAGCAGATAGTACAGTCCTCCACCTAGGTCATAAAAAGTATATCCCTAATAATTATTGTCTTGCTCTTCATCATCTTCTTCAATTATATTGTTCATATTATCAAAAAGCAGATAGTACAGTCAAACCAGGCCAAAAGAATTATTCTTAGTAATGTTTTCTTAATCTTCATCATCTTCATCTTCATCTTCGTCTTTCTTGTTATCAGAAAGCAGATAACATAGTCCACCAATGGCACCAGCTGCTAGCGCTCCAATTCCTATTCCCAATCCTACTTTCTCCCACGTGCTCACCTGTTCACTTACAGGCTCTCCATATCGCATCTCAGTTGCTTTGTGCTCGCAGTTGTTAGTTGTCAAGTTGTACGTTCCATGTCCAGTTCCGACTGTTCGCTGGGCTCGTTTGACAATTTCCCTTGGTGGCAACGGCTTTCGTTCTTTGTCTTCACTGTTATTTATTCGGACCCTGTCATCTCCTGCGACCTCTTTAATTTTGTCGTGGCGGTAGTGGGCGCCATTTTTCTGTTTTGGTTCTCCGCTGAAATGAAAAATGCCACCACGACCATCTGCGATGCCAACGTGGCGGTAGATCCCTCTATCAAATTCAACTTTGTCACCTGGTTTTGCATCTATCTCATCTACATCTCTCCAAGAAGTCACAGCGCCTGTAAATTAATTGAATGGATCATATTAAACTAGAGCACCAAGAGTGTTGAAGTTCATATATCACCCATTTTTTTTTTTTGGGGGGGGGGGGTTACTAGTAAGTGGAGTGGTGAATTCTTTTGTTCATGGATGGATGTAACAAAATACAACAACTAAACATACCCGCACGCATCTACTTTGTCATCCACTCATGGAACATCCATCCCCCAAATATTTATAAAATGTAGATAGTGATGCACCCCTCTTGCTTCCTCCTTCTACCATTCTTTTTTCTCCCTCTCTCCCTCCCCTCCCTCAATCTCTCTCTCTCTCTCTCTCTCTCTGGAGAGAGAGAGAGAGGAAATGTACCATTATCTTACAGATTTAAACGACACAAAGATGACCGTTGATCTCAAATTCTTGAAAACGCATGTTTAAGTTCATGAAAATCAGAATGTACGAGAAGAAGCGTTAAAAGTGTGAGTCAGAATAAGGCCCTACTGACAATTTCATAATTTGCATTATTGATTGCATACTTTGTGTACAAGAACTACAATAGCAGTGCTATTTTCGAAAGTAATATGTTCAATTGTCAGCCTCATTTTTTACACTTGGATGAAGTACAATTTTCAAACTTTAAATAATCACTGCAAATGTTAAATACACGTGCACTTTACAATTTTCAATAGCCTTGGGTAGTATAAGGGATGCAGACCAACCTAATGCTTTTTTAGCATTGCCGAAAGCAAACAACTTTCCAGCGAAAATAATGATTGATACATTCTTGTTTCCTACTTTTTGGTGCACCAGGCCGTGGCACCAAGAGGCGATATTTCCAAAGTATCTAGAAGATTTTTCATCTCAGTCTGAATGTGAACTGAATATTGTTTTTAACAAACCCCTCTCCAACCAAGGGTTTTTCTACTAATTCACAATAATGGGGGAAAGGGTTACCACCCCATTGATTTTTTCTTAACTAAGGGACAACGATCATCTTGTTTGGTATCATGTGTAGCTACATATTTACTCACTTCAAACGAAGTACAACCCTATCAAGTTTTAAACAATATGACGTCATAACGAGAGGGTTGTTATGACTGCAAAAATAAATCTCGTATCTAAAAAAGATCCAAGGGAATTTCAACCCCATTCATGCAAGCAAAATGGGTATTTATTTGGCAATGATGGGTGCCACAGTAAGCATACAAATGTATGAGTCTTAAAAATAAGAAATAATATACAAGTATTATCTTTTTGTTGCTGTTAAAATAAATTTCCGTAATTAAGAAAACAGTTTTCCGATTTCGGAAAAATCGGTTTTAGAAAACAATAAAAATTAAAAAAACAAACAACATAAAAAAACTAAGCTCTTAAACTAAAAAATGTTTAATGTACGGAAATATTCAAAAATTTCTGGCCAGCAATATTTCGGACTTTGTTTTGTTTCAGTAATTTTAAATTACGGAAAAATTCTGTTAAAATTACATATTTTTTTCCATAAGTGAGACAAATTTCTTGTAAAAATTACGTGTCAATAGTTCGTAAATTGACCAGGAGAATTTCTGAAATTTACCCTCCTAAAAAGATGGAAATTCTGCTGCCAGAAATTGCCGTAAATTTACGGACATTTTTTAACAGTAGACAGTAGCATCATCAGTAGCTATACCATTTTTTGGCATTTCACAGTAAATTATAGGCAGGTGGTTAAACCATCCCCCTACCTTCCGACTTTGACGGGATCACCCTGGTACCTCCATTTTGTTTGTGCGACGTAGTCTTTGTCAAGGACTACGTTTATTGTCGTAGGATGGGGGAATCAGAGAGGTTCGCAGAAATTGTTACCAAGTTGGTCCCTTAGATGATAGTACCCGGTAGTTTATCTTTGAATAGAGTAGTAATACAGTTACAAGGTCTGAACACAGACTAGTGCGACAGGGAATCACCCTTCCCCACCCCCTTGGTTGGACGAGGGTATTGTCCTACAGGCCCGGGGTTAGCTGTAACCTTTAAAAGATTATAATGAATAATAATGAAAAACCTTTATTAAAAACAATACAATAGGTTTAACACTAAAATGGGCAAAATAAGAGTTTGCATTGCATTCATGTTAAAGGTATATCTGAGGAAATGTTAGTGATCCTTGAGGAATACTTCAGTCCAAATGTGCTTTAAAAAATACCGTATATTCAAAACTATTCCAGAAAACATTGGATACTAGTGCCCCCAAGAAAAAGGAGACAATAACGATGACATACATTTTAGCATGGAGTTGTGTTTGTTGTAGTTCCACGTTGGCAATAAAACAATGACATGTTTAAGTGATTTTTAGTGAAAACTTAATAAAAAGTAAATTGGACAATGTTAAAACACATAGGTTGGATATCTCTTTACATTAATGATCTATACCAAACTTACCATAGTTTATCAAAGTCCTTTCCATCTTCTGCGATCAAGTTATATGATTGGTATGCGAAATACCTATTAAAAAGAAGGGTGTGATTTGTTAACAACACGAAAGCTAACTATAATTCTACCTCTATATATTATTGAAGGGTTTGATTTTTTAGGTAAGCTTTTATTAAACATACCACTTTCATTTGTACGTTTCAGTTGCCGTTTGTGTTTTATGAGCAAATTGCGGGATCGAGAAGCGGTCAGATTATATGGTATGTGTGCGCTTTATTCCGTTAATGTATGACAAAATACAATTTACTACCGGCTCCAGTTGCATGGCGTGCGTGTATAGGCTTTCGCCTTGGTCCGTTGGTCGATTTTCATTTCTAAATTTCAGTGCATTATACATATCTTTTCTCCAAAACGAAGTATTTTGTTCCAAAATATCTTACTATTTTTTAAATAAAACATGCATGTCCCAAAATCTCTTAACAAGCCTTTAAAGGTCCCAGGAAATGCAAATATAATTGATGTGGTTTGTATCAAGTCTACAAGGAGGGACCAGAAAGCATTCAATATTTGGGTTGATGATGACATCATTAGTGAAACTATTGATTTGTCAGAGAGTAATAGAAAATTCCAGGTGACTGGTGTGAATCTATTCATGACACTGACTGAAAATCAATAGTTTCACTAATGATGTCACTAGTAGTGTATTCTTTTTTCTGGCCCTGTTTATTGGAATGGAATGTCCCATTTTTGGGATTTGGAGTAGGTTTATCATCTCATTTCCTGGGACCTTTAAAAGAGATACGATTACATTACGATTACAAAAAAAAAAAAAAAAAACAAACAGATCTGTCTGTTTGTCCGGCTATGCATTTCGTTATATGCTTTGACATACGGGACTGATATTTGGGAGGACAATCTGAGGTTTGTTATCAGGGTTTCAGAGTGACCCAAAAGGTCAATTTGACAATTACATTAAATAATTTGGCTGCAGAAAGGGGCGTTTTAGCCTAAACGGAAAAAAAATTGAAGGGAGTTGTTAACCACCCCAATTCGGTATAGACGAGGGATAACTCTAACCCTGTACATACTATCTCCTCGGAGGCTCGGAAATAGGGGAGTCACAAGGAAGGCTGATCCACGGGATTCGAAACACAAAACATAAATACGCCACTCAATTCTAGGCTATTTGACGCGTCGTAGTTGGACTTTGTTTATAACTTTTAATCTTGATTTTTTCATGAATGAAATTAAATGAGCTTTTGTGGGGTTAGGGCTTGTATGCATGTGTCCCTTTCTACAGCCAGGAGCTGTCAGGGACAGAATAAGGCGACCAATTGCGGGTCTGACGTATGTAATTAGACGATGCAGAATAAATGTCTGCCGTGAATAATAATAGCAAATAATAGCTAATAATCTGTGAACTAGTCAAAGCACTTTATGTGCATGAATTATTGTGTCTGTGAGCCGTAAACCTGAATTAAACAGGGCACTTTAAACTTTGTATATACATACTATAAAATCAAACCAATAATTGACAAACCTTGACATACTCGCAATTGGTCGCCTGTTCTGTATTGCTTTGTACTGTGCACGATCGGTTTGTTCGGTAGAGCAAAATGGCCGCCGTGCAATTTCCGGTTTCTTCACGTTCGAGAGGCGATAGCCTATCCAGTGTGTAGAGATCAGTGGTTTTGCACAAAGAACAGTAAAGGCTACAGGCCTATGTTGATATGACACACTAGCAATTTAAAGATAAAATGGGCATTTTGAATTTGAAAAAAAAATACTCCTCTTTGAATCTCAGAACCATAATATCATGGGCCGAAACAAAGAGCCCATCCAATGCCCACGCCATGCCAATGCCTTGCAAAACAAACTGGAATCCCAATTCGAATATGATTGGAGTACATTAGCCTAGGCCTATGATAGCGCAGACCATGTGCAAACTTACCATCTATATATGCGGTACAGTATAATGCGAATCGATTACTTCAAATTCATTTGCAATTTCGAACGTGAGTGGAATGGGCGTCGCTTGGGGAAATCCCGTTGCCGCAACAATGGATGACGTCATAGGGAAATCCTCATGACAACAGCAGTCTCGATACCACATTTTTTCTATGACACCTGTAAACTATGACCCGTATTCAATAAGTCTACAATTATGTTCTCGAACCACGTAAGTTTTTGGAATGGAGGCCTATATTATAACCATATGTGTGGGCCAGGCAGTGGGTTGTGGTGGGTGTAGGCCATTTTAAAAGAACTGAAGGGAATCTCCAATAATAAACACTATCAGAATAATAACTTATAACTGTAAATCAACATTTGCAGTGTTGATAATCACAATCCCTATTGTTAAATAATTTAGGCAATGGCAACATGCGATGTTATTGCATGTAAAGTGACGTTAAAGGCTGATTCAGATTTTCGAGTATATTTCTTTGTGTATTAAAGGTGGCATTTCGTGATTCCAGCAGCTTTTTTGTTTTTTTATTCATCGTTCACTAGGGGAGACCGGGGCCGGTTGCAAACACTTTTTTTTTCCTCAATCGGATCGGAGTAACTAGACTATCTGTTAAAGGTAACCACAATAATTCCATTTTAAAGGGTCATATGTCAGCTTTATTTGAGCTGGGGTTGAAGTCTTAACAGGCATGTGGTTTTGGAGCTGTGATTATTTAAAATAGGTGGCACTGTTGCAACAGGCCCCATACCACGGGGGTCATTGCAACCCTAGTGTTGGGTGCACTTGCAACACAGTCAATAAAGAAAAGAAACCACAACAGTTATTCCAGTTTATTATCGAAAAGTTAATCCTAAATATGCCACATCTACCCATATCAAGATAACAATAATTCAGCTCAGGCAAACCCTGTCTGAAATAGAAACACCTTTTCAAACTGATTTTGGTTACAGTCAAACATGTATTCTTCTGTACTTAATGCTTATCTTTATCATAATTGGCATTCATAAATAATTGTGTATATTTAATATGCTTGTGCATTACGGTGTATTCTATTCTCACAGTGAGCACAATAAATGCGTAACATAGGGCTACATAACATTAAGAAAATGCTAATTTACACATCTGGTTGAGAAATCTAATAATACAATATATTAAAGAAAATGCTAAAATACAGATTCTAAAGCAAATTTCTAACATAGGCCGTCTATGTGTGGAGAAAGTTTTTCAATACATTAAATGCAAACATCACAATGCTGACAAAGCACTAAATGTAGACCTACATTATTGTATAGGCCTATATTAATAAAATCATACATAATACTTTAGACATGGCACATGCGCTCTGCAAGGAATTTAATCAATGCCAACAACTGAGTGTGCTCCTTTAATTTTGAATAACATTTCATTTAGTTTTTGTTTTTTTTAGATGAAATATTTGCACTCATTACATTCTTAAAATTTACCTTTGTCAGAGTCACTAATCATCTTTTTCGTCGAAGTCACTTATTCAGTTAAATGATTCACATCAAAACTCCTTTAAGTTCTTTACCATGAAAAACTTTTTTATAAAAAACAGCTTGACATTATTTGAACGGCTGACTCCATCAGAACTTCTTAGAGCATTAAAAATAATTTTTAAATTGATCATTTCAAAACTTTCTGACCTTGAAATTAGTGTCTGTTTAATTCGTCAGCTAATATCAGTTAAACATAACTATAGGCCTATCATTATCATGACTAAGCATAGCCCTATTATGAATATTAATGATTTAAAGGTGTGCAACGAGAGATTTCACTATCAGGTATCACGAAGAAAAAACATCGAAAACCCTGATTTTTTTGAACTGATCAAAGCTTTTGTCATAACTATCCCCATTTGAAATGATTAGCTGAGAAATAATTTGGTACCAGAATTTTTTTTTGTTTGAGCATATCTAATTTCGTATATGGAGCAATACGAAATTCGCCTACGTATTATTAAATGAAAGCAAATAAAAATCACTTTTTGGTTTTCCCCTTTAAGACATTTTGTTTGCCAAATACAAGGTAAAACTTCTTTGAAGTGTCTATAATTCACCACATATGACACATATATGGATGCCTCAAATCTCGCGTTGCAGTTTTAAAATATTCATCACAGACAACTTTAAAATTCTTTCCTTTCAAAGATTTAAAACAAACCCCGAAATCTTATTTTATGATTGGTTAACACCATGGAAATATATGAGGGGGTACATGCATTTATACACCGAAATTTGTAGATTTGTAAGCTTTATCTGAATATATACGGGGACAAAACCGTATTTAAACTTTGGTTTTGCTACTACTCCTATATTTGGCAACAAGCTGTTTGCAATTGACCCCGATCATGGCAGCCATACCCCCCTACAACAATCAGTAAGCTTACAAATCGACAACTTTAAGTGATATGGCAACCCTAAAATATCAGTCCATTCTTCGCAATCTACAACCGCTTCTCCTCAGCTAACTGCACATAAACAAAAAAGTTTCATTTCTCAACTTTTTCTCATGTACTCAAAAAACATTTTTTTTGAGTATTTCAACCCGGTGTAGCAGCCGCCGTTTACACCACTGCGAGTGCCAAATCGTGTAAAACGTTTTTCTATGGAGTGTGAAATGCGCACTATGTGAGAAGTTGGGGCAATTGTATTCGTATTGACATACGTGTGTACACACTTTGACACGCAACGACCCTCTTAATTAGGCATGGACATGCCTTAGAAGGCGCGGACAAATATGTGAGAATCAGCTTTGGAGTCACTTTCTGCTAGGCAATGAGCGTTATTGTTTGTCAGCATCGGTGCCCCGTGTTGCACTCACCGGCCCCCGGGGGTTCCCCCCCCTCCCTAAGATATCCTAGAGAAAAGCTTATTCCCAAATCTTCAGTTGAACGAATTTTGCTGTTTAGGTGTTACGAAGCGCTTGGTTGTTTTCCCTCTTTCCGCGGTCCCCCCCCTGAGCGGTTCCATATGTCACTATGCGCTGTAATTTCTATCTATTCTGGGTCCGTGTTACACGGACCGAAACTTACCACTTCAATTGGCGAATTTCTTAAAGATACCGAATTTGCACGTAGATTAGGTACAACATGGATTACTAAGGCATACCTTGTTCCGATGATATAAAAATCATCACTTTTTGTAGGTAGTCAGGGAGACGAGGTTGTAGATTCACAAATAGTAACTAAAAACTACAGAGATGTCCCCCAAATGCTTAAAAGTTTGAGATGAAATAGGAGTTTTCAATTTTGATGTAGTGATTACACATTTAACTTATTATAAAGTATCATAGGAAAGTACAAAAATATTCCGGATCCGGAACTTTAAAACAAAGTTTTAATTTTCTACATGCAGGACATCGATTTGAGCTTAGCTATTTCTCACAGTGATTAGTATGCGGGCAAGCATTATGTATATGCAAAAAAAACAAACGATTTTTTTAGAAAATTGAGTGCACAATCCTCGGGAAACTTGTCATCATTAATGTGTCCCTGAGGCCGGTACTGAGGTAAGATGATATATACAGGAAATTGACTGTTTTAGGCCAGATCGCATTGTTCTGCAGACCAGAAAATTGCTCCTAATTGACCTGACCTACAACAAAAGACCATTTTCAGGACTTGATCTAGATATTCACAAGGTGCATAAACAGTGGAAAATGACAGCTATGCATGCAAAAATGTCAGTATAACCAGATAGGGGGCATTTTGATTCAGTTTTGTAAATTTAACATAGTGGCCTATTTGCCTGTGACCTAAGATACGAACCCCTTTTTTTGAACTGGACATCGATTTTCACAAGGTACACCTAGGGCTATGCTAAGATGAACACATAACCGTGTATGACCTATTTTGTTATAGTGCAAGAAAGCATTTGAGAAAAAATACCTTAATTTGATCGTTTGACCTATTACATGACCCATTTTTACACTGGAACTAGCACCCGACACAGTTTGAGTTTTTCATGATATAGGGGTTTTTTCATTAATGTAAGCGTGACGGAGTCTTCTTCTTGCCGTATGAGGCAGCAGCTAATGTGTTGTAAACATGGGAGCCAACTCACTGTTGATTGGTTGGGGTTGAGATAAATCTGTACCACCACCGGCGGTACGAAAGGTAGGCACTCATTGCGAATGTGGATCCGCGGTCTGTGAGGAGAACCACATTGGCATGCTGGCGATGGTTGCAGCTCCCATCGGTGCATCTTGCTATGGGGTTGAAAAGGCGACCGACTCCTGTGCGAATCCGGTTTAGGGTGACCATTCCGAGCGTGGGAGATTGCTGGCCAGGTGGTATTTTCTGTCTGTTAGGTGTAATGGAGAGTTGGTCTGGTCTTGGAATGTCTAGCCCCAGGCAGTATTCCCATGTCTTAAGATGTTGAATGGTGAACTGGAGATTTAGCAGCGTGTCGGCAGAAATGTCGGCGAGAGCGCAGTCCTTGTCTACCTCAACCGAGTTGGTGTGATTTCTTTGACAGTGTTATGCCACAGGTGCTTGTTGTCCAGCATGGGCCTTATTCACTAGTTATGCGTGTGGTGTTCTCCGTCCGAAGGCATGGCAGGTGCAATGCCTGAAAGCACTGGTATAAATTCAGGTGGAGTGGAGCGGAGGCAACCAGTTATAGTTCTCAAGGTCTCGTTGAGTACTCTGGCCAGCTTCTTTGTGTGAGAGCCTGTGGCACCATTCTGGGGCGGCATATTCAGCAGTGCTGTAGACCAAGCCAAGGCAGTGGTGCGTAGGGTCGTTGGGCTAGCCACCAATGAAGATCCAGCAAGTCTGCACAGGAAGGTTATTCCTCGGAAATACCTTGGCGCATACGGACTCGATGTGCTGCCGTAAGTAAGCTGCCGGTCAAGTTCAACTCCCAATAGTAGGTTGTGTAGGATTGTATGACAGAGTCCTCCATTGAGGTTGATTTGAAGCTGGCGAGAGCCTCTTTGTGTTGAGGTGGTAAGGCAGTAGCGGTGGCTTGGCTTCGCTCAGCTTCAGTCTCCAGGTCTTGAGGTTTGCTGCAAGTAGGGCCATCCATGTCTGTAGTAAGTGTGCATGCTTTCTACTTCTGTCCATTTGCTGTCTCGCGTGGAGGAGGGCAAGATCGGCGGCGTAGCCATATTGTCTAGATTGTTGTTTGTGGTATATCGCTGATATACAAGTTGAACAGCCTAGTAGCCAATACAATCCTTGGTGTTACACCATTCCTCATACGAGAACGCAGACGACTACTTCTGCCCATGCACTGTCTTGGACAATAAAGCTATCGGTTTGCCGAACATGTTACATATGAATTGTACATGGTGATGATCCGGGATGGTCCGGAGAAGCTTGAGTGTCCAGGCCCTGGTGCACACGGTGTCATATGCTGCAGTAAGGTCCACCAAGATGACCCCTACCTTAACGGCGCGTGTTCAAAGCTTTCCGCATATCATTTTGAGTTTTACAATCTGGTGGAACAGTGCTCCGGCCACAGCGATATCCTGCTTGTTCGTCAGCAGAATAGCGGGGTTCGAACGAACGGGCTCCACCGGGCCAAGGATCATCCTCATCAATGGAGTTTGAAAGAGAACAACACAGTATTGATTATATTGGGCGGTAGTTTCTAGGGTTTGTCGACAGGCTTGTTTGGTTTTTGGGAGTGCGATGATAGTATCTTCTCCTCCAGATCTTGGTAAGGACTGGTTGGGAAGGCAACATGTGTAGAAACTCCCTGAAGCCAATCTAGACATCGTGGGCCGCTTTGGGCCTCAGGAACTCTGCTTGTATGTTATCATGGCCCTGGGCTTTCCACTCTTTAGTTGGCGAATAGCAGAGGTAAGCTCGTCAGGAGACTGATGTTGAAAAGTGACCCGTCCACGCCGGGGCGCTCGACGGAGTTGGGCATCTCTTTTTGAGCGAGCGATGTAGATCCCTTATCATGTTCTTGAACGACCATTTGCGAGGATTTGCTCAGCAATTGAGTTTGGCAGTAATGAGAACATTTCGATGGTTTGGAAATTCCTCCTGCGGTGAGGCGGTTATAGATCTTCCGGCCTTCCTGCTGGAGGGGGTGAAGTCGATTCCTTGGCTCGTCTCCCCCGCTCCCGGCGTTCCTGTCCAAGAGCAGTTTGTCAGGTCTGAAGCCTGGATGAAGCTTCTTTCCCCGGGTTCAGAAAATCAGTTGGAATCATTGTAAGGAGTAATCACATCCTCATCCCAGGATGGGATATAACTGCGACGGCAGCACGTTGAATGGTATTTCTTTCTAGATAAAAAGAGTGGACACAGTGCTCTGCTGTGAGGAATTGTCCAGGTTGGGGATGGTTGGTGTCGGGAGGTTGGTACTTCTGAATCCACCAGGATATTGAACTGGTCCCAATATGCCTTGCGGAAGTTCCACCTTTTTCACTGGCTTTGTTGGTATAGTCTTAGCAAGGCTCTCCTGAGCGATCAGTGAAGGTCTATGTTGAGCCTTCGGAAAGCGACCGAGAACAGTACGGTGAATGGGGATGGTGTCCATGTGTGCAAAGCGAGGTTCAGGGTTTGGAGTACGTAATTCAACTTCCGGAGTTGAAGGTGGCTGGTGCTTGGGGTTGTGCAATAGTTGTACACCGGATTTTGAGGCCCAGTCCTCTAGGGTAGCTCCATTAGGGTTGGTTTCCTGAACACAGGTAATGCTATGACTGTAAAGTCGCCGGACATAAATGCAAGGTTGCACCGTAATGTTGGTAGAGAGGCTGCTTGAAGCGATGGTTAGGTGGCTTGTAGACATTGGTGGACATGAACACCTGCAATTTGGTAGTTGCCCATTTCCAGGGTTGGAGTCTGCAGGTGAGGTTGAAATTTGTTTACATTAGGGCTGGAGTTACTAGCAAGGTGGCGATCCTGTGGGTAGCGCTCTTGGTGTTGTGCAGCTAGGGTGTAGCCGCAGATGTTCAGAATGAAACTGTCGGTAGCGTGTGTCTCTTGAAGGAGAATCGCAGAGTTGGGACTTTAATGCGGGTGTGAGGTGTTCGATGATTTTTATCTTTGCCCTAGTGATACCTTCCACATTTAGTTGGAGGACTGAGATTCCATCTGACTTGACATCCGGTGGTGCCCGCCCTAATAAGGGCACGTGTGCCAGACCGGCAGTAGATAGTGTCCTCTGACGGGCATGATTAAAATACAGTGAGATAAAAAAAAAGACAACAGTGAATTAAAAAGACATACAGTGAATTAAAAAAGACAACAGATGTTAGAGCATAGCCTCAGTTGATTATCATTCGCCTGAAAATCAGTTACCGGGGTTCACCACGAGGAGGATGGACTGGCTGGGGACTAAAATGCAATTTATATAGAATCAACTTTAGTTGTCGTAATCCCCGGGTCGTAATCTCCCCCCCCCCCCCCCCCGGGCAGGGGGAGGGGTGCTGTCCCCTCACCAAAAAACACAAAAGGACCAGAAGGTCCACTTTTTGCTGAATTTGTTTTATAAAAAGTCCAAAATGTAGAGAAATTTTGACATGAAAGTACACACTAAAAACACCAAGTCAACTATGCACCGACTAAAAAATGGGGTCAAAATTATGACCACAAAAAGGGTAATTTCACAGGTTTTTGACCACAAAAGTAGTCAACATTTTAACCCAATTTTTAATCGGTGCATAGTTGACTCAAAACGGGGTCAAAATGACCCCGTTGATGAAAATATTTTTATGGTGTACAATTTTTGGTTAGAAGATGTTCAAGAAGTCCAAATAAGGACTATTTTAGGGGTTAGGTCCACTTTTACCAAAAAGGTCCACTTTTTCAAAGTCACGCACACCCCAAAAATAAATCCTGCGTGCAGCCCTGTCAATGCTGTCATACTCATAGCGATACAACAGACTGCAAACCACGAGCCTCGTCCGGGTCATCCAAAATACTCATCAATTTCACAAAATTATGTAACTGTCGTGTGCACGTTCGAAATAGGAAGGCGTAATTTGCTATTCGTTCTTAAATTGGTGACTGGGTATAGGGGCCTACTGCCATCCCCAAATGCACAATGTCTGTTAAGTGTTGAAATGTAATACTGAAATCGGTTTGCAAGAATTCATGAAAAGTGACCCAGTAAATCTGCCAATTAAGCTTTAGGCTTTTGAAAGCACGTGTGGTATACAGTGGAAAAGCGCGTGACTCATGATCATTAGACCTGCCCATCAGTGGCGGCGCCAGACCACTTTTTCTGGGGGTGGGAAAACAGGGGGCAAAGTGAATTAAATATTTGGATATTTTTAACCAATGTTGGCCCCAAATCGCTGATTTTTCCCAAAATTTGGTGATTTTTGGCCCCAAATCGCCGAATTTTGCAAAAAAAATCCCTCATTTTTCTTTCGGCCGGGGGAGGGGGGGGGGGGGGGGGGGGGGGGGGGAGGCAAACTAGGGGGGGGGGGGCAAGAAAAAAATTGGGGGGAAAAAGGCTCCACAGGCCACCCCAGCTCCCCCGTGGCGCCGCCACTGCTGCCCATAGGCTGACTCGGAGATTTTGAAATATAATGTTTGTTTCAATTAGAACTAAAGATAATGACCTCACGCAGTAAACATAGCTAAAATACATAGTGCCATGACAAAAAAATCCGGATCCGGAATTTTACAACAAAGTTGTGATTTTCTATATAAAGGACATCTATTTGAGCCTGGCTATTTCACACAGTGATTAGCATATGCATAAGCATATTATGTATAAAACACGACTGAAAATTGACGCCGCTATTAAATCCTTGGCAGATCTCTGAGCTGAGTTGGCAGGTCGAGCCCCGGGCCGCCGTGGCGAACTGTTTGTGTCCTTGGGCAAGACACTCGCTTGTCGTCTCCGGAAATCAGTACGTGGAAAAATATTCCTTTATATAATTTAAACAAAACTCAGCTTGGTGTAAATATTTTTAAATGTAATTGCAGGTATGAGAGTATGAATGCACATGTAAGATCTATGATAACTAATATGCCTCCGTTTTATGAAAATCTGATTAAGGTTTGGTTCACGACAAAGCACCCACAAGTTAAAGATGATGTAGAACATTGGGGAGATCAAGTTATCTGGAGCAATGATTGCATAACATGTAGTGGTAATACATTCTATAATAAAATATGGATAAAAAATGGAATTATGTTGATCTCAGATATGTATGACAAAAACGGGGACTTCCGTTCACTAGACGAAACCAAAAAGAGGTTTACACAACAGGGAAGTGTTGATTTACAATATATAGCCTTAAAACAGGCAATTATAAAAGTGTGCAAAAATGCTAAAATATTTCCTATTAACAATGATATTGTTTTCTATGACGGAAACTGAGTTGTTGCATTAATGAAATGTTCCACTAACTTATATAGAAAAGCAATGATATCGAATATATCAACAAAAAACCGCCAATCTGTCAAAGTGTGTGGGAAAATAAATTTCGAAATACCAAATTCAATTGGAAAAACATTTGGAAAAATAATATTGAGGCAGTGAAAGAACCTCGCCTCAAAACATTGAATTGGAAAATAATTAGTAATAGGCTATGCAACAAAGGTGTTTTCACAAAATATAGGAAAAGTGGAAAACAATGTTTGTGAAACGTGCAATAAGATTGATTATATTGAACATTTTTCTTTGAATGTAAAAAAAATTGAGAAGGTCTGGACAGAAATTGACAACATACTTCAACCAAAGTATAATGTTGTCAACAAATTAACACAAACGGATGTCCTTTTTGGATATGATGCAGAAGAAAGGAATACTGTAATTAATAAGATAATAAGTATAGGTAAACTATCAGTTAGTAAATATCGTTATGGGAAATATCCAGACGTGATTGGTTTACTCTCGACTTTGAATAAGTATTAGAAATATGTTGTAAGTGAAGTATGTAATAGCAAAATGTAAAAATGAGAAGACAAAAAAATAAAGATAAAAAAAAGACACTCGCTTATCTTATCACCCAGGTGTAAATTGGCGGAGCTGCTAGGGGCGAGATTAATCTAGGGGTTTAGTCATACGGTGTGCCCGTTCTAATTGGCTGACGAATTTCAGAATGTGAAAAAAAACGGATATCCCATTCTTAGCATGTTTAGTGAACAGCGGAATAAAAGTAAAGCCCTTTGAGACCTAATGGTATGAGGCGCTATATAAAATCTAATTTGTGTATATTTATTTTTGTGCTATATTAATCTCTACATTTATGTATTATATAGTTTGTCTTGTTTTGTTTGTTTGTATTCTTGTTTTGTTTTCTGTCTAACTTTTGACAATTTTCTAAACAGGAAAAAAAAGTTAGAGCTTATATTGTGAAACTGTTGAATCAAATAGGTTATCTTTATGTTTAAACCAAAATCCACAATGTATCATTTTCCCCAGTCACACTGTATGATCCATACATCAAAGACCCGAACTAAGAGAATGTTATATATTGCCAGTGATCTGTGATTTCTTTTTCGACGAGTTGTATGGCTATTGCATACATATTACTTTTACAAAAGTGAAGACAAAGGTCACCGTGTGATATAAGCAGAGACATCAATCGGTGACACTAATATTTAGTTCCTGTTGTCGCGTATATGCCGGCACAAACCCGGTGTTCACAACATGTCGACACTACTATGATGTAGGAAAAGTGATCTAATAAGTTTCTTGGCAGGTATGTATATGTAATAATTTTTAATTGATGTAATCTCTATCAAGACTGTTAAAAAATGTCCAAGTTCCAAAAGCTAATGTTGTACGAAATAGTCCGTATTCTAACAAACCGTCCGTATAGTCCCCGGTGGTAGCCGGGTCGTGAGCGAGGTGTACCTGGAAAAATATTCCCCGTCAATTTTTGACATCTTCGAAGAGAAAAAATTCTCTGTAAACCCATAAAAATCCCCCTGAATCCCTTGGGAAATTTTTTATGACTGTTTAAAGTTCGAACTCTTTCAAGTTTTCGTTGGAGTAAACTTTTAGAGGAAAATTCTTTGAGCTTTTGATTATTGAGGCTCGGAAATACGCAACTTTGCGAGAGTAGCTTACGCTTGCATTAATTGCGTGCGATTTATACCATAATGCGATCGCGTATAGATTACCTCGCGAGTTTCACAGGCTTAAGGGAGCACATTTCAAATCCATCGCCGCGAAGTGCAAACCCGTCTAGTTCCTATAAAACATAGGAATTTGAGCGTAATTTGTTGTAGTTTTGTGGAGGATATTTGTCCTACAATTTGCTTTTGTATCATTCAGGTTGGTTTCTTTCAAATGTAAACTATATTAAAAAATGGACGAGAAAACCATTTGGCGGTATATAACGGCGCATATGTGAACCGCCAAACACCGTCGCGCGATTCTGTGGCGCTCAGGAGTTATAAAACAGAGGTGTTTGTATTCAAATTCAAATTTGAAAAAAAAACACACAAGACCTTGTCATCTAGGTTCAAAAGAAGATACTTTAAAGACATGAATTCAAAATTGAGTTAGCTACGGCAGGGGCAGAGATATGAGGACTACAACACAGGAAGCGCACAAAGCACGTTGTTTCCAAAATAGGCAGGACCATTTGTAGGGCCTACTGTGCCCCGTGAATGTTAATATTTGTCCGCAATTTTAGCTAATACTAACAGTCATGGTTCTAGCCTACCCCCGAGAGGAAGGGGAAGGGGTAAGGGATAGAGCTTAAAGAAGATGGAAGGATTCGAAACGGGCCGCGGCGCGACCATTTCCCATGAGCAGGAATGGCAAGCCACGGCCACGAGTGTGCGAGTCGCTGGGCCGGCAGCCATTGTTTTTTTCGTGCCCATATGAGTGTGGTACGATGCTCATCGCATTTATGACCTTAGTGCATTTTTATTAGCCTCAGCTCATTGAGTTTGAGTGAGTTTTAGTAGTTATAGGGTTAACGAATAAAGGTCCAGCCTGCGAGTGTGGTGCAAAAGAGGAAGATTATTTAGATGTAAGCAACAGTATTTTAAATAGTTTTAAGTTGACAGTATGGTCCAAAACTATAACTAAATCATGTTTGAGCCCGTCCTTGTCTTGTATTTGTCGTTTTCAGGATTTTTTGTTATTTATTTTTGTATATACTTGATTTTTAAGGGTAGTTATCTCATCTCAGGGCCAAATGGCTTTCCAGCCTACTGCTCCATATGTTTTGTGTGTGTTTGAGTTATGTTGTATTGTTTTTTTTGTAATGAAATCAATATTGATTGCATAAATGAATTATTCTAAAATAACCTGAACGAGTAGGCTACAAGGATGCCAAAACTACGTTTTGTTAAGGTTTTCTCACATTACTTTTCTTGTGAAAAAAAAAATAGAACTGATGGATTTCTTGGAAAAGGATGAGTTAGGAATATGTGAGGGGTGGGGTGTTGAGGCTTTCAATATGAGCCGGGTGATTGATTAAGTGTGACAGGAGCTGAAAGTCCTTGACTCTACCGGTGTGAGCAAGGTAGTAGGAAGATGGTTGGGAGTGTTACAACGAACTTTTTTCTCAAGATTGTAGGCCTATCAATCTGTTCAAATGAACACAGGAACATGATGAATACATGGTACTTCGAAGCCGATGATTGCCACGAAAAAATTACCACTATTTATTGTGACTATTTTTACTTTTACACTTTAGAAAAAAAACCTTAAATAACACACAAAATCGTCACACCCATACTAAGTTTTGTTTTTTGGTGGTGATTGACACCAGTCGAAAGTAGTAACGGAGAAACTCTAAGAAATTTCATAAAGCGCAGAAAAAGAAACAGCTGCGATCTGAATTAGGCCTATGAATAAAAAGTGGAAAATTTTAGATCCCCGTTAAAATAAGTTGCAGGTTTTCTATATGACACTCTGTATGATATTATGCACTAGAACATGTAGAAAACCCGCGGAGGATAATTTGCAGTATGTTATTCCAAGGATAGACCCAGGATCAGAAAAATGCTGGGTCGGGTGGGGGGGGGGGGGGCGGGTTCTGGGGTTCTGCGCTCTATCGGGCCCAGGCCTAACCGGGCTGTAGTGCAAAAAAAGTTAAAAAAGAAACAACCCTAAACAAACAGGTTCAGTCAAGAAATTGGTTCTTTGTGAACTGTACTGTAAAACCTAAAAACTTAATAAAGAACACTTCAAACATTCAAGGTTCTTGTAGAAACCATAAACAAATTAAAGTCTTTATAAAAATCTGTGGTTCTTTATACATACGTGGTCAAAAAGGGTTCAACCTTTCTTTAGTTTAGGTCTTTAGGATATAAATATTTGAACAAAATGGAATTTTTAAAAAAGTTCACATCAGAACGTAATTCCAGATAAAACAATACAAAACAAAAATCTATAACACATCAAAATTGATTAAATAATAGCCGTACCAAAAAAGAGTGGGATTGGAAAAAATCCACCTCTCAACAAAAAACTAACATTGGACTTCTCTTTTTATTCAAGTGCTCCTCTTGTCGGAAATTGCGCGTTTTGCGTTACGCTTTGCAACTACCCAGATCTTTGAGGAAATAAATATTAAACGCACTTCACAAACGCAAGCGCATTGTCTACGCGTTTGCATCCGAATATCGGCAGCAAAAATTCACATTTAATCCCAAAGCCCCACTTTTTAAAGGCTTATAATATTTTTCCCCAAAGTGGACTCTTGGGGATTTTTGATATGTTATAAAACACACTCGCCTGCACACATTGATGCCAAAATATTGGACGGGAATATTATTTAAGAAATAAAGGGTGATGCAGTATCCTTTATGGGCGAATAATGTGTCCGAGGTCGGAAAAAATAAATAATGGACGAGGCGCAGCCGAGTCCATTATTTTAATTTTTCCGGCCGAGGATACATTATGAGCCCATAAATAATACTGCAAACCCTTTATTTCTATTCTATTACCGAAAACAGTGTGATATAATGAGAAAATGCATTCGCGACCCATTATTGCAGAATAATGGGCAGTAAACTGACCAAACAGAATGCTGCATTTTCAATAATGGGCAGCAGAGGTAATAGAATTCCGGGTTTGGGTGTTTTGGGGGACCTCACGACCCGTCTATGTGAGTGCAATGAAGTCATAACTGACATTGTGGTTAAAATTGATATTTTTTGCTTGATTTTGAACTATATGCAGTGCCAACCTCAACCCAAAAGTAAAACTACAGTTTTATTAAAGAAAGACGACATTAAGAACATTAGAAAACAAAGCAAAAATTTAAATACAAAACGACTTTTTTTGTATATATTTTATTAATCTTTCTTTGGAGATGGCCAGCTCACGTTAGTGTTGAAAAAAAAACAACGTGCGCTTGCCCGTTTTCGAACCAGTGACCTTCGTATTGCTAGTACGACGCTCTTGCCAACTAAGCTATAAAACCAGGGTTGGTAGAGGAGCAATAGATATTATCTATATCACCTTAAGATAATATCTATCGCTCCTCTACCAACCCTGGCTTGATAGCTCAGTTGGCAAGAGCGTCGTGCTAGTAATAAGGTCGACGGTTCGAATCCGGCCAAGCGCACATGTTTGTTTGGGGTTTTTCAACACTAACGTGCACTGGCCATCTCCAGGGAAAGATTAATACAATATATACATCCTTTTATTATACAAACTAGTATATTTTACCACCAACTCTCCCCTTTAGTGTTATATTTTCACTGAAAATTGGTCCCGTTAGGGGTCACTTTCAGAAACCTTGGAACGAGCATGGTACCCGACAAAGCCCTGAGAACCTTCCCCCGGAAATAAGCTCATTAGTATTCATTAACATGCAAATATCTGGATGCAAATCTAACAGCACCAAAAGTCATCCTGGTTTACCACCCTATACTCAATTCAAAGTTCACAGGTTGTTGCGTTTTGTTGTTACAGTGAATAAACAATATTCTTTGTTCATATAGCTCATAAGTATTCATTGACATGAAATTAGCAACAGAAGCTATCATGGTCTACCACCCTACCAAGTTTTTACCATCATGATGTGTCCTTGGGTTGTCTAAGTATAATGGCTACATGATATACAGACATATATCACATATATACATCAAATATTCCTTCATCAGGATAAAAAAAAATAAGTCAACAACGAGGCGCAAAAAGTCCGCTCTTGTGGGGCCAAATATAGACTAATTCACACTGTAAAAAATATTTTACTCACTGTTGAGTAAAAAGGACACAGCTCTTACTGTTGAGTAAAATCTTAGTCAAAGTTGAGAAAACCTTAGTCATTGTTGGGTAAACCTTAGTCATTGTTGGGTAAACCTTAGTCATTGTTGAGTAAACCTCAGTCATTGTTGGGTAAACCTTAGTCATTGTTGGGTAAACCTTAGTCACTGTTGGTAAATCTTAGTCAAAGTTGGGCAAACCTTAGTCATTGTTGGGTAAACCTCAGACATTGTTGGGTAAACCTTAGTCATTGTTGGGTAAAATATACTCAGCTTTTTGTAAGGTTTACTCAACTTTGACTAAGATTTTACTCAACATAAAGGGTTGTGATCTTTTAACTCAACATATTTTGTAGTGCATGTATGGATCTTTGTAAATTGAGTAACATTTTAACAGGCATTGGCAGCCATTTTGTTTAAAGTTGCACGCTTTCCTGTATTCTTTATTAGCTTTTATTTTTCTTTTAATGTTTTGAAAGTTCTATTACAAAACGAACTTCAGGGTTAAAGGGGTAAACAATACCAGACAAATATGGATAGCACAATATTCAAGTTGGTGATCATTGTCTGGAGCTCTGACTTTAAACAAGTAGTAATCATACTTCTTGAACCGTATGCTGGAAAACGATTAACACTCATATCTATTGTATATAATTAGTCATGTGAAAGGGTCATCAGACGTGTGTTCACTGCAGGGCCTATTAATAAAGGGTCATTAACACTGATCTATGTCCCCTGACTTTTTATACATACAAAAGTTTACATTTTTATATTGTCTGATCTGTTAGTCGAAGTAATGCATGTGTTTCTTATCTTACGTGCAGATTTAATCTATGCTGGACGAAATTCATTATTTTTGTCTGTCGAAATCGGACAGAGATTCTAACAGTAGAGTTGCATATTTCCCTGTGATACAAATGTTGGTCATGACATCATAAAGCACCATTAGTTGATATTTTTTAAATAACGTTATTTCTTAAAGGATATCTACTGAACAACATACAACACATGTCAAGATCACGAAGTGCGTCTTTAACTAATAATGCAACTTCAATATGTCTTATATTTTTCTAGCATGGCACACACCATAGTATACATACATCACCAGGCCAGGCCTGGGCAATGGTTTTTGGGGTGATTTCGGATTCATTCTGAAGAAAAACCCAGAATGGCGCAAAGCGTGTTCACCCCATCAAGACGAGGACCCATTAGAGAGAATGATGTATATCATACTCTTTACCCCACCTCATTGCTTCATATGTCTTCAGTTTGATTGTCATACTACTTTAGGTTGTGATTACTGTTGTAAGTCAACAACTAAAAACATGGCGGTTCTTATATGTCGATCCTGGACATGTATTCCGCTACATCTTAACTTTTTGGTCACTCTGTTTATTATACTGTTTCCATAGCTGAAGGTGTTCTCACAGACAAACATTCTCGAACACACAGCCACATTTGTACTTGCCGGCGTGTTGCGCATGTATTGCTGTCATAATCGCAATAGTGTATTACATACCAGAGTCTTACCAAATACCCGTATGTGTTGGGTCCCTGTTTACATATTGGATCCTGTGTTTGGTGTCCAATCTTTGAGAATTGGACTGCTAGCACAGATGGACCTCGCCCGTGCAGACATTGCGAGGTTCTGGATGGATCTTTTGGTGCTGACCAGCTATGCACTGTTTTTCGTCACTGAATTGACGGTGGTGTTGAAAAGGTAGAAAAGTCGGTGTTTTATCGTTAGAGCAAATATTTCAAGGAACTGAATTAAAGTTTCAGGCGATACAACACACGATTTCAGTAAGAGAAATTGCGTTTTGAAAATAGCACCATCGTTCTCGGCGGTTCCCTCCGTTTTTTTCAGTTTACAAACCGGTTTCTATGTTTTTTAACAATGGAATATGGTTACCCAACTAGAACCGGGCGTCAACCGGCGGTTGAACTTTGAATATGCTCCTTACCTGTACGGTTAACAACAGAGACGTGTAAATCCGTGAAAGCTATTAACGTTGTCATTGTATTGAATTATTGTACAAATATGATATTTGCGAGAATGAGCTTATTTAACAATAACTGCACCAACATTGATCACTAATAACCGTCCAGCCTGCTCAAACGAGCACAATTCATGGCGGCTGGAATTATTATAATTACACTTCTTTAGGGTTGATAGATTTTTAAACATTGGTTTATATTTTACAAGCAAAACAGGCACTTTTCATCATTGCTTATTAATTAAGTTTGTTTGTTTCTATTTGTTTTTGTTTGCTTTTTTTTGTTTTTAATTTTTGTCGTTTTTACGGCCTCTTGTCTCTATCTCTTTTAAGAATGCAAAAGAAATGATGTAATCCTTCACATACAAGAGTTTTAAAACAGTTGTTTTTTTATATATGTGAGTTGCAGAGCTGCACGGCATTCCACAAAGAAACCGGATCTAAATTCAACAGGAAGAATTGAAGTACACAGAAAATTACGTGAATTTTCTCTTCAGTATAACCTTTTGGTGGCTCAATTGGCTATTCAAGCTAGGATACTCCAGCCCTCTGGACTGGAATGATTTAGGATCTTGCTTATAGTCACAAATCGAAACACCTTTATAGGAGATTCAAAGAGTTTTTAACGGTGAATGGGTGAGTGTTTTGGTTTTTTTCAGCTCCATAAGACACCTTGTTATAGGGTCAAACTTGAGTTGTACCATTTGTAACATCCTTTCGTAATATATGTTTAGTAAATGCAATGTTTGTGAAATACATCCACTGTTAAGAATGGGATTGTTAATTGGCAGTTTAAAAATATGAATTTCCTACCCCTGATTCCCAAAGGGCTTAAAATATAGGGTTTATAAATCAGAATCCTATTCTAGAAGTTGTGGGAAGACAGGTTTGGAAATTTTTTCTATAGTTTGAAGGGTGCTAAATCAGATTTTTGGGTCCAACTTCTAGGAAATGTTTGGGAACATTCAGTACGTCAAATTTTGTTTAAATATACATCAAGGTTGGTCTCATTACAAGGATTAAAAAAGGTATAGTTTGTCATAGGTTCGACCTTTACTTAAATAGGTACAGCCCTATTAAGGTTCAATCTGGGGGTAAACCTTACCCAGGGCTCCTATTGTTCGTCTTGCTTATTTTACAATGTTTTGCATTGGTTTCGTGATATTGGGGGCAAAATGTACAATGATCTACATGGTCATTGGTGTCACCAACACTTGACTCAAAATTGTATACTGAGCTGCCACCCAAACAACAAAAGAATTTTCTGCTTTCAGTGTGATCCAAGCAATAATTTGACAACATTTTCGACAAAACTTGAGCATTGGATAGTTTTTGCCCCAGAATGACCTTGAACCTTATCAGGGCTGTAGCCGTGTGCCTAAAGGTCGGGACCTAACAAACTATACTTTTTTACTTCTTATAATTAGACCAATACATTGGTGTACATTTAAACACAATTGATTTCAAATTTTACCCATGTACTAATTTCCCCCCTTATTTTACAAAGTTCCCCACATTTCCCAGAGGTTGGACCCAAAAATTATTATTCATCACCCTTCAAACTACCGAGAACATCTTCAATCTTCTTCCCCAACTTGTTGAGAATAGGATTCTCATTTATAAGACCCTACTATAAATTGGAATCTTAAGTCAAATAAACTTGGTCACACCTTCGATTTTACCGCTTGTGTTTAGGTATACATATTATCTCTGTTATATTTACATATTCAGGAGTAGGCGAATGTGGAAAGGAACCAAACCATCCTGTATGGAAAGCCTTTTTGCCCCCCAGTTGGCATTAAGACTGTATCATTATCGCTGGAAAACTATCAAATTTTATTGGTGATGTTTGTGCGTTAGCGTCCTATGCTTTTTAACTTTAATCGTTGCGTATACCATGGATAGGGACCTATGATCAGGCAATCATATTTCTCTATTTAATTCATTTTACCTCTCGATGTATAACGAGATAATACAAACGTATCCCCTCAACAAGAGCAGAAGTTGAAATTTAATTTCAAGGACAAAAAGAATTGTTTCATTATTGATTATATGAAGGCTTTTCGCATATCTATACCATGTATTAAGTTGTATGCCAATGTTTTAATAAATTTCCTCCTGACAGACGTAGAACCACACTACATCACAATAAACGCTTTGTAGCCAATGGCTTCGTTCTGGTTTGGGCATGTTTTGTTTGCAACGGCATCATAAATACGCATGTATGCAGATTCATCTCATCATGTCATGTGATTGGCGTGCACATAAGAGCAGCTCTTTCAAGGTAACTACCACGAAACTCAGATAGACAATCCGAAACGATGGCTGTTATCATTTAAGGTGATTGGTCACGATAGAATCCGTTCGAGAAGATTTTTTTTACAGATATTTGGTGATGAGAATATATCTTTATCGAGTACGTCAACATATCAGAAATAAAATATGGGGTTCACCGGAACGTCGTTTTTGATAAAATCTATTAAAAACACATATTTTTCCAAAAATTTGTACACACGTCTATTGAAAAGTCATTTTTTTTCATGGACATTTTAATCTAAAAAACATATTAAAATCGGGTTCGATAACTTTTGGCCAAAGTTTAAATAAAGTTTGCGCACGAACAAGATCTGTCGATTACTGAAGAAAAAAGTAGGGGTCACCGAACTACTTTTTCGGTTATCAAAATAACGCATTTTTGTAGCCTAATACCAACGCGATTTGAGGTGTGCCGTAAAAAAACGCCGCAAGTGTCACGCATGACACGCTTGAGCTCACACCGCGAAAAAACAAGCACGCAAAATGTGAGCACTGATTAAACTTATGATCATGTGTTTTTTTTTTTCCTCTTTGTAATTTTTGATATGTTTTTGTTATGTTTAAACACAGTTTGAAAAAAATAAAAAAGATTATGATAAGAAAAGGGGAAGAAAAGTGTATTGAAAGGTGATAAAGGGAAAAGCAAGGGCATGTCCAGATTTCGTTATTTTGAATGCATTTACGTTCGTGTAGGCCCGACACTGAACCAGTTTGCTGACGAATATAGGCCTACCTATACTGCTTAGCACAATTTTTAAATACTGTGGTCAAAATTCTTCCTTTTAGAAGTTAAACGATAGTTATTAAAGAAAAGTTGTCATTGGAACTTAAAAAACATATAATTAGCCATTCGCGAAGTCGTCTTTTTATGCCAAGTTGTCGGCCCTATGCTGCAATGGCGCTGGACCACAAAAATTCGGGTGTTTTTTTTTTTTTTTTTTTTGCTTTGAGAGAGAACTCACAGCTAAAAGTAAAATAAAGCCTTAGTATATCAGTTGAAAAAATGTTTAATGATTTGATTTCTCTCAATGTTTTTTAAAATGGTTATGAGTTCCTAGTACTTGAGTAAAATCTTCAACGAAAAGAATAACATTATTTATACGGTCATTCCTGCCGTAAAGTAACCCGAATTATCCTTCCATTTAGTAAATTAGCGTTTGCCATAATGCATAATTGCTGTTGAATCCTGAAAAAATGTCCTGGTATCTACATATGAAAGTGGTCATAAAAATGTATTTTTTTTCGGATATTCCTTGGATTTTACACGAGGCAAAATAATTAAGGATTACCATTTAACTTTACTGCCGGAGATTCGGTAAAATGACAAGTAATATTTCCTTCAACGAAACCTACATAAGATCATATTAATCACATGTTTATATGCATTAAACACTCTCTATAAGATCTAATTGGTGAAATGTTGTTGGAACACAAAATACTCTTGTCATCTGAGTTTTTGTATTCCTTAGACCGTTTGAGTCCTGACCATTTAAATCTATGGTCCTGACATAGAAATTATAAAGAAACACTTTCCGATACGAATTCAAAAAAGTGTGTTGAAAATCATGAGAGAAGCTGCTTATTTTAGAAAAAAAGGATATTGTTACTTGATGTCCCGTTTATAAGTAGCAATATAATCTTGACTCAATTTTGTTTAATAATATGCATTTAAAAAATTAATGTGAAACAGCAGCACATAGGCCACGACATGTATGTACTTCACTTGGAAACAGTAAGGGCAAGCGTGCTTGCTCTTTCGGAATCGCACCTTGTACGCACTGGTGTTTTTTTCCGCTCGCGGACAGCTAGACGCCAATTCACAATTTTGGCAGAAATATCTGCTTGGGACTGGTGCGCGCAGCTAAAGTGACCCCAATCCAACCATTAAGTATGTTTTTAAAATTATTCTCCGTTAAGTTGAATTTTCCTAATCGTATCAACATTTCGAAAGTAATTGCAAAGCTTTTCGAACTCCTTATTGTACATCCTATTGTGCCTGATAATTGGATCTTGTGACATTACCTGAGAGAATTTAGACTACGATGAAACAACAGTTTAATCTGCAGCAAATGTATTTCGCTGCGATGTGAAGAGTTATAATAAGTTGGTTATGACGAAAAAGTGGGGTTACTCAAATATGCGTACATATTTCTTATATAGGCGCGCCTTTTACCAGCTTATTCGTTAATCTGCAGAGGCGCGGGGTGGCAACCAAACCATCTTGAAAAAGTCAGAAAAGAACAATGTGTGTGAGGTATCCATGTGTGGTTCAGCTTTGTATTGGGGTCTCGCATTTACCAATGTCTCGTTTCTCCCTATTTCTAAGAAAATTCGTTATTCCGAAAGTTCGTTTATCCGAAGGTTTATTTTTTTGCGAAGTTTATTAAAATCCGAAGGTTCGTTTATCCCGCACAAGATAGGTTTCGTTTATTCACATTCTTTTAGCTTATTCCATTTTCGATCAACGAACCTTATTCTATTTTCGGATCATGAACCTTTCGATAAACGACCTTCGGAAATACACACCTTCACATAAACGACTCATTCGGAGTAACACCTCGGAATAAAAGAAACAAATTTCCCGGCTAATGACCTTCGGAATAATGCCTACGTATGCTACGAAATTCTAATGTTGGATTACGGACCTTCGGCTAAACGAACCTTCGGATAAGACCGTCGAACCGTGTCTTGCCTTTTGATAAACTCACAAATTGCATAGGTAGCGGAGTCAACTTTTGATATCTATTCCTTCACCCTTTTGCTTGTTTTCTTTGTTCACCTAGGCTATGGTGTACGATAAATCTCTTCGCTTATCATACATTGCACTTTCTGGGGGCAGTATACGATTACTATTTCCCTCCCCCTGTGATTTTTTTTATTTTGTTCATCCTAGGCTATGGTGTACGATAAAGGTCTTCGTTGGTCATATATGCGATGTCTGGGGGCAGTATGACGATAACTATTCCTCCCCCTTTGCTTGTGTTTTTTGTTTTCAATCCTAGGCTATGGTGTACGATCAATCTCTTCGCTTTGTCTCAATGGGGCGATGTCTGGGGGCAGTATACGATATCCTTATTCCTTCACCCTTTTGCTTGTTTTATTTCATCCTAGGCTATGGTGTACGATAAATCTCTTCGCTTATCTACATATGCGATGTCTGGGGGCAGTATGACGATATCTATTCCTTCACACCATTTTGCTTGTTTTATTTCATCCTAGGCTATGTGTACGATAAATCTCTTCGGCCTCTCTACATAACGATGTCTGGCGTCAGTATGGACGATATCTATTCCTTCACACCCTTTCTTGTTTTATTTCATCTATGCTATGGTGTTACGAAAATCTCATTTCGCCTATCTACCTATACGATGTCTGGAGGCAGTATGACGATATCATTCCTAATCACACAACCTTTTGCTTGTTTTCTTTCATCCTAGGCTAGGTGTACTGATACATCGCGTCGGCCTATCTCCATATCGATGTCGGGAGGGCATTAGACAGATTCTATTCCTTCACCTTTTGCTTTGTTTTATTTCATCCTAGGGGCTATGGTGTGACGATAATCTCTTCGCCTAGTCTACATATACGTGTCCCGGGGGCAGTATGACGATAACTATTCCCTCCCCCTTTGCTTGTTTTATTTCATCCTAGGCTATGGTTCCGAAAATCTCTTCGCCTATCTACATATACGATGTCTGGAGGCAGTATGGCGGATCTATTCCTGCAACCCTTTTGCTTGTTTTATTTCATCCTAGCTATGGTGTTACGATCAATGCTCTCGCCTATCTACATATCCGATTTCTGGAGGCAGTAATGACGATATCTATTCCTTTCAACCTTTGCTTGTTTAGTTTCATCCTAGGCTATGGTGACGATAAATCTCTTCGCCTATCTCCATTACGAATGTCCCCTGGAGGCAGTATGAACGAATATCTATTCCTTCACCCTTTTGCTTGTTTTTATTTCATCCTAGGCTATGTGACGATAAATCTCTTCGCCCTATCTATATATACGATGTCTGGAGGCAGTATGACGATTCGATGCCTTAAACCCTTTGCTGTTTTTATTTCATCCTAGGCTATGGTGTACGATCAATCTCTTCTTCGCCTAATCTACCTTACGATTCTGGGGCAGTAATGACGATTATCTATTCCTTACCCTTTTGCTTGTTTTTATTTCATCCTGGGCATGGTGTACGAATAAATCCTTGCCTATCTACATATCTATGTTCCCTGTGGCAGTATGACGATATCTATTCCTTCACCCTTTGCTTGTTTATTCGATCCTAGGCTATTGTGTACGATAAATCTCTTCGCCTATCTACATATACGATGTCTGGGGCAGTATGACGATATCTATTTCTTCACCCTTTTGCTTGTTTTATTTCATCCTAGGCTATGGTGTACGATAAATCTCTTCGTTTGTCTACATATGCGATGTCTGGGGGCAGTATGACGATATCTATTCCTTCACCCTTTTGCTTGTTTTATTTCATCCTAGGCTATGGTGTACGATAAATCTCTTCGTTTATCTACATATGCGATGTCTGGGGGCAGTATGACGATGGGAGGGATAACCAATCACATGTCAACTGATGCCATGAATATGCTTTTCTTTTGTCAAAGGATGAACTACTTGTGGTCTGTACCATTTAAGGTAAACTTTGAACGGAATGGGAAATCGATCCATTACCATTTAAAAATATGTCATGTGCATGAAAAGGACAACAAAATCATTTGTAAATTTTCTCTTTGAGTCTTTCGAAAGAATTATTAATGTAAAGAACTATCAACCTTTCTAGAACATATTTTAACCGATCTATGCTGTATCGTTGCCAAAATCATGATGATTATTTGCTCAGTTATAATATTTGTTCAATTGTGATGATACTAATCGTTCACGTTAATTGCCCACGTTATAATTTGGTTTAATATTTCTTTATGATACATGCCTTTTAATGTTATTTGATATTTTAATCATCTAGACCTAAATGTAAACGCCCCACCCAGAAATATGAATGGGTACCAGTGTAAAGAAAACGAGAGTCCCCATGCATGGCAGATTGTCCCAGCTTGCATAATACGGAATAAACCGCGACCTTGTAGACGAGACTATTGGGTACAGTGCTGAAATCAACGATGTGTGCAGCACACAATACAGAACACAATGAACAGCAATGGGTATGGGAGAAATTCCATAATCACACTACATTTTAATGCTGCGTGATTATGCAATTTTCGACCTTATAGGACCTGTTTGAATATGACAATTAGGAAACCTGACTTTCGCGGGGCTCGAACTGGTGGTGCTCGGTCGATTTTGTACTCTGCCGACGGTTCAGCGGCTTTACTTGTGATATTCCTTATTGAGCTGCGTTCCTCGCGCAGTCCTATGGCAAAACGTAAATTTTTCCAAAAATGTTATTTATCAATAATTTCTAATACTTAACTGATTTTATTTAAGAATAGTTCTATTCTTAAGATATAGTTTATAAAATAATAACAAACATAGCAGGCGTTGTCCTGTTATAATGAAAACAAATTTTAACTGATGACTGTGAATATGCCATAAGCAGCCCGTTCAAATACTAATTACAATGATCAAAATACTTTGTTTATAGTTGACGGCAGTGTTTGTATTGATCTACTTTCAACTTGGAGTATCCGGACTTTTAGGACTCGCTACGATGGCATTTATTATTCCAGTGCAATTAATTGTTGCAAATGTACAAACCAGGATGCAGGATAAAGTGATGGTAAGGATAAACAGTAAAGTTGTTGAGATATAAACATTTTTTACTCAAAGGTTATTGAAAATTAACGCTATGCTTCCTGTGCACATTCATCATTATTGGACTCTAGAAAAAAGAGGTCTGGCGACCTTGAACATTTTAACTGTTGACATTTTTACTATGTTATTCCTGATATCAAATACTACCAAAAGCGGTTATAAAACCTTTTGTTGCAATTTTTTGGTCAAAATGTAAATTTCCCCATCTACGTTTAATCCTGCATATTCAGGGAACTTGACAATCGAATCAAACGTTTTTCAAACTCTGTGATTCTAAGGAATAACATCTGTTTGAAAAAAACCGTAACTTTGACCTTCAATGAACGTATGTTAATCCATATTCCAATTTGTGATTATTACATTTTTGCCTGTTGCAATAATTTTAGCTAAATTGTGTATTTCACTGTAAAATTGAGAAATAATGAGTAACTGTGGTTAACATCTGAAGGGAACTACAACATCTTCCATCAATAATATATTTGGTGGTCATAGACCATCGTTTCTAGTATCTGACATTCACTTTTAGAAAGTCCATTCTTTAATATGCATCGTTTTATGAGCTATTCTAACCTTTTTACACCATATTACCTGTACGTGGTCTAGCGGGTAAAGGAAAAAAACAACAATGAAATTAGCCACCAGACCCACATAATCACATCACTTCCTTAACAACAAAATAATAGTTATAACATAAATGCATATCAATAATAATAGTTATAAAAATATTATATGATCCATTTTATCCACGTAATTATAGTATTTATGGCTATATATTGGCGTATTGGAAGTATGCAAAATTAAAATATATTATTTTCTTTGTCAAAGAGACTACCAGTGATCCACTGGAAAGAGTGAAAATATTTGAAATTTGAAGGAATAATTTTAGAGTAAAGGATAAGGCTGTAGGACTCTCTTAAGCTATATTTTCCGTGTTGTAGTATTGTGTCCGTACGGAGAGTAATGACTAAAATATTCGATTTTGTCCTTATTAGGTTGCATTTGGTCCTATTACTTGAAGGGTATGTTAGGATACCTATACTTGTTACAAAAAGGCAAAAATCTAATTTTTGATTATTTTTTATCCCCCTGTCTTGAAAAGCAGAGGGAGATATTGCGAGGGTGCGAATGTCCGTATGTGTATGTTCCAGTTCGGTTAGGTTTTGGTTAGGTTTTCGTTTTTCGCGTCTCCTTCGAAAAGTTTAAGTCCGATTTAAACCATTATCATGTTTTGAGGAGTCCAAGTGTGTGAAAATGTTGGATCCAAAACATGATAATGATAAAATTGGATGATTTATGCCCAAAATTAATTGGTCTCGCTATGAGTTTTAAAATATTGGGCTCGACTGCGTCTCGCCCAATATTTTTGCAACTCAATTACTTTGGGCTTAATCGATCCAATTTTATATCAGACTTGGGGTTAAGGTGCAAAAGGGGTTCCTTCATGTGTGGATGATGTCAAAGGTCATGGATCAAGGTCAAAGGTCATCTGAGGTCATGTTCCAGACTGCCATCTTGCCAGGGGGATGACGCAAGTTTACTTGCTGTATTTTTCAATTTTCTGATTGAGCAAATCGCTGATAGTGTCTTTAAGAACCAACAATAAAAGACTGTAAGTGAAATCTTTACAAACTTGAGATGCGTGCATTATCAATTTAGCTACCTGAATAAAGCCCAAGCATTAAGAACGTCTTTCCAAAACGTCTTTCCAAATGGCTGTGCTAAATGCTTTTGACCCAAGATAGCTTTCCCCGCTGACATCGTGTCTTTTCTCATCCATTATTTATTTGCCCTACTCTGTCCACAGGAACAAGCCGATGAGCGTCTGAAACAAGCAAATGAGACACTTAGTACATTTATTTATTTGCCATACTATGTACAGGAACAAGCCTATGAGCGCTGAACAAGCAACTGAGATGCTTTTTGAATAAAACTGCTTAAAACTCTATGGCTGGAGAAAATGTTTTGTAAGGCAATTGAGGCAGTAAGACTGAAAGAAGTTTGGGCACTTTTGAGGAACAACGGCTGTTATGAGCTATCTGGTAGGAATATTTATATACTTTTCCATTTGCGTGTATTTTTATGAGTGTTAATACCAGTTCGGTCATAATTTATATAAATTTATACAAAGAGTTTCAAGTGATTTACCTTCCTGGTTAGTAGTACCACACCAATTTCTCCCCTTAATGTATTATAGCGGACAAGATAGCTCAATCAGGTAAGCGCTTGACTCCAGTGTATTGTGCTCATCCATGTATATAGGCGTGCGTTCGAGCCCTGTGAGATTCAGCTGTCTTGTAATTTCCCTGGATAAGAAATTAACCGCTTGGTTGTCCCGATATTTGGGAAGCTGGTCCCGGCTGCGATGGTTATCTCGATGTATGTTTGCTGATAAGGGAAAGCGCTGATCCCGATCTGCTGCATCCCTTGAAATGATGCTAAATGGTTTATGGTATGGTTGGGCCACAGTGATCAGCGGCCATTTGTGAAAGCGTTTAGAGGCCAATAGCATAAGGCGCTATATAAATCTCTGCTATTATATTATTTATTTATTATGATACTTGCGTAAATATCTGTATACAAGGATCACCTGAATGATGGATGGTCATTACACATTGAGCACTACATAGGTTGATTTTCACTTTTCTATTCTGAATCAAGTTAAAATATAATGTTAGGGGATACCACAATGAACGTGGATTTCGCATATGTTTAATATATAATTCATTTCAAAGGAGGGATGTTATATAAAAGGACACACGTTCAAGCTCCACCGACCAGTTTTTAATTAGCCTGTAGCTGCGGCTTGTGTTTAAAACGAATACTTTTATTTTAATTTTATTTTTGTATTTTTTTTTTTTTTTTTTTTAAGTGAATTTAAGAAGGGTGATTCTTTTTAAATCTGTGTGCATTTTTTTTTCTGTTTGTACATACTGAACGTAATTGTTTCCAATTGCCAATTGGATTGTGCTTTAGTGTTCAATATATGTAGCTGAATGCCCAAAGATCGAATCCTCCGGTAGATTTCTTTTCCCACTGACACAATTTTTTTTCGAATATAGCAAGGCTCCTGGGTGTTTTATTTAAAGAAAGTACACTGTTAAAAAATGTCCGTAAATTTACGAAAATTCTGGCAGCAGTATTTCCAGTCAATTTTTTATGGTAAATTTAACAGAAATTTCTGTCAATTAACGGAACTTTGACAGTAGTTTACAAAATTGGTCCTCATATTATGGAAAAAATATTTATTTTAACAGATTTTTCCGTAATTTACATTCGAACAAAAAAAAAAAGTCCGGAATATTGCTGCCCAGAAATTTTTTTGAAATATTCCGTAATAACTTTTTAGCTATTTTTTAGTTTTTTTGTTTTTTTAAATAATTCTCACTGGAAAGACGTGTGAAACAGAATTTAAGGAAAATCTGTTTTCCTTAATTTACGGAAATTTTTAACAGTTATTAGGCCTATGTTCATTCTAACGTTAGATTTATCAACGATCTGTAGCAAATGGTACTGAAAATATTTAGAAAAAATCGCATTTAATTCTTTGGGCACTGCAAAACGACCATTCCGCTAAACAGACCAATTCACTCGCATAGTGTTTCTGACATGTCTCGCCTGCTGCTGCTCGACATGATCAGAAACTGGCAAGCTCAACACATCTCCGCACGACTATTATATATTCGCGAATGGTCTGTTCTTGCCCTTTATCTAATATAGATATATATATATATTAATATATCTATATATATATATATATATATATCTTCCTTTGCATTTCGCTTTATTCCTTATAGTATAACAAAGGGTATGAATGTTAATTTATGCAAATTTCTATATTTTGTCATTAATATTATTAACGTTTATGTTTTCAGTTTTCATATGTATTGTTGCTCCTCAAATGATTATGTTATCGGTAAGTCAACAGTATCATACGTTAGATTGATGTGAAATTCTCTCCTCCCCAATCATTATAATTAAAAGCTGATAATGGGACGGTTCTTGTCATATTTTTCCTGCGTGTATTAATTTGAACAACCTCATAATTTTGCTTGAACCAATAAATACCACATTTCATGGAAGTGCTTGAAATAACATTTTTTTAATGAAAATCGGGATTCTCGATTTGAGTTAGCCCATTTGTACAGGTAAATACTAGCTTTTCGCGGAGTTTTCTTTCAATGATCAGGGTTTGCGGACTTAAAAGAGCATTTGGTAGCCTTTATGATGCACATCGTTTAAGAGCAAATATCAAGAAAACTGTTTGTTTTGTCATTTTACCAAAAATCATACAATCATAAATGTGCGTAATGAGATGTGCCAAAGTAATACGTTCTTGTATTTCTGGTTGGTTTGTGTAGGTATTTGTTGCCTACCCTTTTGTGTCTGGCAACCCTCTGGAGCCGGACACAACATTTTCAGCTTTGGCACTCTTGAATGAACTTGGTGAGCCTTTGTATTTCACGCCAATGGTTACCTCCCTGCTTGTTAATGCTTTTGTGGGAATGAGACGATTGCAATCATTCTTCCTGGCGCCCGAAATAGAGAGTCATGATGATGGCGTAGGTTCTGAAGGCAAACTTGGCGCAAACAATGAAGTAAGATCTATAAACGTTTACAAATTTGTTAGAGTGATGTATCTGTTAACGATGAAAACGTTATTCACGAGCTACTTTTGAATATAGACGTTTGATTAAACAATTGATAAAATCATCAGCTAATTGCGGAGCGATAATTTAGGCAAGGAACATTTCTTCATTTAGGTAAGGATCTACGACAACAAGCTCGGGCAAGCTTATCTTGGACTGGAAACTAATTGTACCTAAAACCGCTTGCACGACCGGGATCAAACCTGGGACCGCAATCGTGCAAAGAGGAAAAAACTGCTGCGCTGCATGCTTCCCGCCACAACCACTAGCGCTTTAAGCTGATATCTCTGCATAGCATATCAGGGTAGGTTAGTGGTCTGTTACCTCTACATTGACTTGGAGGTCTCCGCAGAAGGTCTGATATAATCTAGTCCTTGGCTTGAAAGCAATTCCCAGCGATCTGTGCTCTTTTCTGTGGCACATTTGTAGGGATACTAGGTATATCACCGTTGATCTGACACGTGTTAGGATATTTATTCCAGGAGATGTATTGAACTCGCATGAGTAGCCTGGAAGTGTCATTTAACTGGTCTTGGAGTTCCTTCTTCATAGTCAATGTTTCTTCACCTTAAAGTAAGGTACTTTCCACACGGGCCATGAAGAAGGCACGCTGGTTGCTGTGGTCACGTCAGACGTCCATATGATACCAAGCTTATTGCAGGTACTCTATGCTTGTCCATTATCAAAAAGTCATTTCTGCTATAACAGTAGAGAAATCCTCTTTAGAAGTATCAAAATGATTCTTCATCATTAGAGAGTAAAAAATAAACAAAGAAAAACAACCTTCCGGCTATGCTCTATCACACTGGAATCATGCACCTTTTGTTACAGGAGGATGCTGGTTGAGATAGAACCACTCAAGCAACAAGCTGAGCAAGACATTGTTCTAACCAGGGTGTATGATATTGAATATTTGGAGAATAAAAGGGGAGATTTTTGTTTCAGCCATCTTAGATGGGGTAATAATGGATGGGCATCCAATATTTCGAGTGGTGGATGCCGGCGTAGCCGGTATTCCACCACTCATCCACCATTTTTATTGCTGTTGTTGATATCAGAAATGATTTGGTGGCGGATGCATTATCCATCTATTACCCAGTAACGAATGAGCGGAGCTTTGATCTAAACCAATCAAATTTCTTGTTAACATGATAATCCACGCCCACTGAATAAGAATAATCTTTAAATCAATGATATATGAATTTCACGGGTGTTTCCCTCAACAAAAGACGATATCATAATCTGGACGCTATAAATGCATTTAACAATTCTATGTCTGAGGCAAGACCTAAGATACATTCAAATATCTCGGATAAAATCTGAAATACATTCATATGTCTTGCCGAAATACATTTTTGTTTTTGGAACAAGATCTTAATTACATTTAAATATCTTGGATAAAATTTGAAACATCCGTAAGATCAGAGTTTTATGGCATAAGGTAATTTAGTATTATGCTGAGATGTACTGTTGATCGTGCTCTGAAGATATTTTTATCTGAAGATATTTTTATTTCAATTCTTTTCATCACCATATCACACATTGCAGAAACGTGTAAAGAAAAGAAACCGCACACCAAAGGCCACTTCTTCCGAGAGTGAAGCCAGTGACAATGAAAGAACTCCATTACTGACGGGACCAAGTGCAGTATCAAGTGAGGCATATGATAGCATGTTGTCAGCGACTAATGATCCTCTTGTAGCTACTAGAGCAACACCCGTATCGCCCGGTTGTGCAATAGAGGTATCTAATTCATGAAATATCTCATTCTAGTTAAGTCATAAAACCACAAATTATATCCTAACTCGAAACATTAAATACAAATGAGCGGCAAACACCGTTTACAACGGCCAGATT
>JAMKCH010069289.1:0-12112 GCA_023653785.1 Ophioderma brevispina
CATGGCTATGTCAGGGGAGGGCAGCCAAGAAATCCCAATTTTAGACATCGCCATTGGTTTAACACGTAAAGGTGAAATCTGGACAAAAAATTCCAAATTTTTTGTATGTTGTCAAGGAATATTTTTGTATTCCACAACCGTTGGAGCTGAAGAATCAACTCCACTGTAAGGGTGATTTCTAATTTTTTGTTGTATGAATAATGAATGTGGACGAGGCCATATGTGGGTCATGGGAACACCCATGACTAACCCACATCAAATCACCCAAATTAGTTGTGGTTCCTCTCCATACTGCTGTAATTTCTTTTGATATTTTGTGTGAGTTGCTATATTGAACGAGGCTTGGTCGCCATCGTCTGGGTATGTGGAATTGCTATTGGAGGGGTGGGGATGGAAATAAGAGCAAAACTACTCCATCAACATATTTATTGTCAACTGATTTTTCCTTATTTTAGCACACGAGTAGCTCATACTGTATCTCACCTGCGCAAGCTCAGTTACTATATCTCGCCAGCCTAGTATGTCTCTACCATGCTCGGGCTACCATGTAGATGATGGCTTTTCCTGTATGTAGCTACATATGTAGCTATGTATTTGCCACTATCTACATGTATAATCAAGTTTGAAAAGGCTGGTGCTTAGGTAACCTTGAAATCCAATTCAAAACATTTTGTCTAGAAATACCTTAAACCACTTGCAAATTAAGCTGAAAGTTGGAAATTAATTTTAAGTCTGGCACTTGCAGCAGGTGACCTTGAAATCCAATTCAAAACATATTTGTCTAGAAACACCCCAGTGCTGGAAAAAATGCCAAATTTTCCCGGTAAATTTCCTGGGAACACTATCAAAATTTCCCTCAAAGATTGCAAAATTTCCCTTCAATTCTTATGTATTTCTTTATTTACATGACAAAATTTTCCCTCCAAATAGCATGAGTTCCCGGGAACCAGGTTCCCAGTTCCCACACTTTTTCTAGGCTTGAAACACCCTACAGTTATTAAACCACTTGCAAAGCTGACAGTTTCTAACTGAGAGTTGGAAAGTAATTTTAAATTTAACTATGATTTGTGTCAGTACACGTAGACCATCTCATTATGAGTCATTTTAGGTCTAATTTGATACATGAATATTTAATGTAAATGTAGATTACAAACAGGCTTTGTTCGTGATGGAATAACATGTCAAAACTCTGCACAGTGCATATTATAAAAATAATTAATGATGGGTGTTCTATTTGATATCAATTTTATTCAAAATATACTTTGCCCTGTTTATCGTTTCTTGTTTAAATGATTAGGACGTCAATATCCAAGGCAAATCCAGGGTTGTAACTAAACATCCATTATAAAGTGGAATTGAAATACAATAAGCTTGCACAGGTAAGGTTTAATTTTATCTTTCAGTTGATTTTATTTTTTGTCCCACTGAACAAGTTCAGAAGTGGAGTATGAAAGAGCCGTGTGGGTATGTATTATGGCTGTATGTGTTCGCATACGTGCATGCCCGTGCCTGCATGTATGGGTTGTATGGTCGAGTTGGTCCCTGACCTGTATCCACATACTTTGAGGGATTTCCATCAGCACTGGACACCACAAGCCTCGGCCGAGTCAGACGTAACCAGTAATTTCACTCATTTTTTTCCCAAGAGTCAAAGACCCTGAGGTCCCATATTTTCAAGAGTCAAATGAAAAGAAGGGTCAAATTTTATTTATGAAAATTGAAGTGTCAAAATTTTGTACCGTTGTTTTTTAACCGGCAGCTTTACACGTAGCCAAGCCTGTGCCTTAAGGCAGCCTTTACTCTTTGTACCTTGTAAATTTCAATGGTAAATGATGAGTGCCCTTTGATTTGAAATTATTCAATGCCCTTTAAATTGTAATGAGCTAGTAAACCTTTAATTGCACATGCATGGTCCCTTTAATTCGTAATGATGGAATGAACGCCTTAATTGGTACATGGTAAGTGAATGACCCTTTAATTGGTAAAGTGAAGGAATGACCCTTTAATTGGGAAAATGAAGGAATGACCCTTAAATTGGAAAAAAGGAATGACCCTTTAATGGGAAAATGAAGAATGACCCTTTAATTGGGAACATGAAGGAATGAACCTTTAATTGGGAAAATAAAGGAATGACCCTTCAATTGGGAAAATGAAGGAAGACCCTTTAAGTGGAAAATGAATGACTGACCCTTTTAATGGAAAATGAAGGATGGCCCCTTTACTTGGAAAATGAATGAATTAACCCTTAATTGGGAAAATGAAGGAACCTTTAATTGGTAAATGAAGGAATGACCCTCTATTTATGAAGGAATGACCCTTAATTGGTAAAATGAAGAATGACCCTTTAATTGGTAAAATGAAGAAATGACCTTTAATTGGGAAAATGAAGGAATGACCCTTAATTGGTCAATGAAGGAATGACCCTTAATTGGTAAATGAAGGAATGACCCTTTAATTGGTAATAAAGGATGACCCTTTAATGGGAAATGACATGAAGCCTTAATGGGAAAATGAAGGATTGACCCTTTAAGTGGAAAAGAGAACTGAACCCTTTAATGGTCAATGAAGGAATGACCCTTTAATTGGAAAATGAAGAAATACCTTTTATTGGTACATAAAGGCATGTGTCTGTGGTCTCGGGGTGCATCCCTTACAGACAAACCACCCCACTATGGGACAAAATTTTCTTGTAAAAAATCCCCTCCCCCTGTCAGCCGTATAAGGGCTATCTCAAACAGAGCACAGTGATGCATAAGACCCACGTGTATGGTTTGAAACTGGAATGATTCTTGGAGACGCAATGCATGAGACACCTAAGACAAGTAATTGGTTGGCAGACAGTTTTTGAACAATAAGATTCAAGATGGACATAAAATATGCTTTGGCAAAATAGAAATGTAGTGTAGTACCAATTATTGAGGTCAACATGTAAATCCTTGGGGTGCTCTCCTTCAATGTGCAAAATACCTCCTGTCCTAATTTTTTTTGAAAATTACATAATCCTCTTTATCCAATGATAATCTTAACCATTTTCAGAAATCATATAATGCCCCTTTAATGGGATGGCCCTTTAAGCTGGTAAATGAGGAATGGGCGGTTATTTGGTAAATGGAGGAAAGCCTTTAGAATTAGTAATTGAGGAATGTCCCTTACATTGGTAATTAAGGAGGCACTTTAATTTTTAAATAAAGTGCATTGCCCTTTCCAAGGTAAATGATGGAAAAAAAAAAAACAAAGACGACCACAGTAATGGTCCCCTTGTGTTCAACTATGCTAATCCCTTTAATTGATTACTGAAAATGGCCCTGAATGGCCTTTATGGTAATGATTAATTAATTGGTAAATTGATTCATGGAATGCCCTTTTAAAAGGTAAATATGGATGGAGGAATGGCCTTTTAATAGAGACCAGGCGTCACCCGTCTTTCGCTGACAACGCCAAGAACTCTAAAACCACAACTCATCAATGAAACTCTATCCATATCTCACCAACAGAGAACTCTAAAACAACTTATCATTGGTGAACTCCATCCATCAACCACCGAAACCAAAAAAAAAACTCTAACATAACTCGTCAATGAATGCCCGAAACTCACCATTCTGACCGTTGATGAACTCCTCCATAACTCACCCAAATGACTTTAACATAACGCATCATGAACTCCATTCTACCTCACTAACAAATACCTCTACTAAAACTCATTGATGGGGTCCATTTATAACTCACTAAAACATATCCCAAACACTCTAAACCTAACTCATCGATGAACTCCATAACTCACCCAAAATAACTCCATTCCTAACTCACCAAAAATAACTCTAAGAACATAACTCATCAATGAACTCCATACCTCACTAACAAATAATGCTTAAAACTCATTGATGGGCTCCATTTATAACTCACCAAAACATCAAAAAACTAAAACATAACTCATCGATGAACTCCATAACTCACCAAAAATAACTCTAAAAACTCTGAACATAACTCGATGATGAACTCCATTCCGAACTCACCAAAAATAACTCTAACATAACTCATCAATGAACTCAATCCATAACTCGCCAAAACAGCAAAACACCCTAAACACAACTCATCAATGAACTCCTAACTTTTTGAAATTGCATAATGCCCCTTTAATTCATAGGCTAAAAATACATCGGTCCTCGGACCGCTTGTGTCGCCTGCCGTCGCGGTTAGTGAATGATAGGCCTAACATAACCTTTGACCTTGACATGTGACCTCATCAACAAATGAGGGATCTCATGTTGCACCTATGATTCAAGTTTGGTTCCAATTGAACTTCAACTTTTCAAATGAGGTCAATTTTACATTTTCAGCCTATTTTAAAACTTGACCTCACATGACCTTTGACCTTGGCATGTGACCTTTAATCTCATCAAAAAGTGGGGGATGCTATGTTGCACCTGTGACCCAAGTTTGGTTTAAATCCATCAAAGTATGAGGATATTACAGGCAAATGTTAACCCTTTTTCACAACAGACATCATCATCAACAACAACAACAGACATCAACAACAGACAACAACAATGGACAAAGTGATCCCTATGTGTCTTCCTGCCTTAGGGCAGGCGACACAAAAACTCTAAAACACAACTCATCGAACTCCATTAATTAACCTGCATATTGCCCCTTTAATTTGTAAGCTTAACCCTTGAGGGCGCTCTTCCTCAAATGATGCGAATATCCATTCCCATTAAAAAATCATTTTTTTTCCCAGAAAATATTTGGAAATCACAATGCTTTGACATATGGGGCTGATATTTGGAATGAAGTTCTTGGAATTATCTTTAATGCCCTTTTAATTCAACTTCTAAACTTAACCCTTGAGGGTGCCCTTCCTCAAATGATGGGAAAAATACATCACAGACTACACCGTGGGTAAATACTTTCCGCACCGCTGCACGCACACACATGTACACGTATGTACATATGTACATACAAATTGGTTTCTTGGTCTTGCTTTGAGCAATTGTTAATACTGTTACTAGTAATACATTGTTCAATAATTTTAATTACTATATTTTGACGATTGTTTACTAACACCGACATACATGTAGACGACACACCTACAAACATGACCGCCAAGAGACGGGCACAGACAAGCATACAGACATAGACACAATACACAGACACACCCACACACACACGCTGCACGCACGCACACACACGGCACATACACACACCCTCACACACACAACACACAGGAAAAGGGCTAGTGGGGGGGGGGATCAGGGAAATTCCAGACAGTTATGTTAAATTGAGAAAGAAAAGAAGAAGAGATTTGTTACGGGTTAGAGGATATGTTATACTATCTGCAGCTGACCAATTGTCAAATTGTTAATGCTGAATCCATTGTTCAATAATGTTAAAAAAGAAAAATATTTGGAATTTGTTTAAAACACACATACATGTAGACCACACACACACGCAAACACCAACACAGGAGAAAGGTTATGGATCTTAATGGAAATCAGACAGTTATTTAAATGAGAAGCAAGAGAATGATTTTGACTGGGGTAGAGGATTGATACTATCTGACTGACAGAATAATTGAGCAGTAATTAGGGTCCAAATTCGATGGGTGCAGTCACTGGCTTCTCATGGAAAAAGAACACAAATTACATTCTGAGAAATATAACCATTTTCAAAAATATTACTTCATGTGCAAGAAATGTTAACATTATAGTCCATTGTAAAACTATGTACTAGCATATGCAAAATGCTCATCGACAGAATGTGGTGTTGAGCTGCGAAAACACAACAGACATATGGAATGTGTTCTTGCAGGAAGTGCCCCCTAATCAGTAAACAAAACACAATTTGCAAGCGCACTGATTGACACACCTAGGTAGAACATAAGGTCGACAATTCTGAGACAAGTGATAAGGGGAAGGCTTGCCATAGGCTAACTGTGATTGACTTTTGCTATTCCCAACTGCTTTCATTCCATTAACAATGCACACATCCAAAAGCAGCTGTATGCCCCGTCACGAACAAATTCAACCAATTTGTTTGTTTAGACCCTAAACCTGGCTTTCACAACCTTATGGTCCGCCAACGAAACGCTGCATGATTTTCCCCGTCATCCCAACACACATGCAAATTTCAAGACAATACGATTATAAGATAACACTCAGTTAACAAAACCATTGGCTTCAAAACCCCCGTACTATAGACCCACCGAAGTTCGTGGGTCTAAAAAGTGACTCCACTTCAATTTTGAAAAAATTGGAAAAACAAAGTTGCACACAAATTTTATTATAACATTTTTTATTAGCTAACATATCAAGATCTAGAAGCACAACCAGTTGAACACCACTATTCCTATGTGCATTTGAATTTCCAAAGTTGTGTTTCCGCTGTTTTTGGGACTTTTATTTACGTTAACATCCATCTTCATCTCGATCATTGTTGGATTTTAAAAGAAGTCTTAGTACTTAAAATTCGTGAATTCCCCCCTTACTTAATGGTGCGAGACATATCAGAAATGCTTGTGGCGAGATTAATTGCTGATATGAGACATATGTACTTTAGCGGAATCCCTTTCTTTAAGTCTTATTTTTTGTTTTGTATCGATCTTACAAATTTTAAACAAGACAATGTCTTCTTTTTTCAATTCTGATAGTAACTTGGTTTCTGAATGGCTTAATTTATTTGCCTTTGATAAGCAGATTTTTAAACCTCTTTTAAAAATTGGTTATCACTTGCATGGAATACGATGTAAATCTATCCCAATTCATTCTTTTCAAGATGTTGGTATGGATAACGTAATTACACTCACTAATGCAGTTAAATAAACACCTTTTCTAATCTACTTTCAACATGCCAAATAACTATAGTGAATACATAAAGAGATTGTTTTTTGCCAAATATGACACAATATATCTTCCAAAATTTTCCAATTAGACAATTTGTCCTTTTGTAAAATAACAACTCTACATTAATACGTATTCCAAAGCTACTGCTTTCACCTGCAGTAAGTTCTGTATAGTGTTTCGAATTGTGCCCTTTATAACCTGATCCGTGTCATGATTTGTAATCATTTTATTTTTATTTGAAATCGCATATTCCCCACAGAGCAGGCGGCTTCCATTTTCTCTTTCCTTTTATTGTCTGGCTGATTCTTTGTAGAATCACTGACATGATTTCCTTCTTTTCTGTGCCTCAGTTTTGGTAAAATTCAGCTGTTATTATATAATATTTCTGGACGCGATTACTTTGTTGATTCTCCATTTGAAGTTCCTGTTCTTTTTTTTTACGAACCGGCTGAAAACTAGAATTAAATATAATTTTATGATGCCAATTGGGTCAGATTATAACATATCATTAATTTTGCAACAATGGTATTGTAAATATCCGACACGATGTCCATAGGCCATTATTTTCCCTTAGCCCTATCTATTACTTTTGGCGGAAAGTCAGATTAAAAAAAAACTCTGTTTCTATCATTCAGAAAATTTTATAATTAATCGGACCTTGTGAACAGATGATTGTATCAACAAAATGTTTTAAATCGGCCTAAAACTTTACATTATGCCCAATCTGTTTTTGCGTATATTATGTTACCGCAATGCACGAGGCACTAATGTGTACTAAACCCACATAGCACACCTAATAAGCGTTGTGACATAGCCCGTGTGCACCTGGGCAGACTACGGCTGTAGCAGTTACTTACAAGACACAAACTGCCCTATTATTTATCACAAAGTGCACAAAACAAGCTTACTGTGTACCCTACAGTGTGTATTTATTACACAAAAGTATTTGGGTAAAAGCGGTTAAAGAAAGTGACTCGTACCTTATTTGGTGCAACCATTTTCAGCAATACTTCGAGGAGCATGGCAGAAGGTAAAATGCCCTCAGACGTGCAATAGAAAGACTCCCTGTAATTTTTAGTCTTCATTTGGATAACGTAATATACATACACTATATACATGTGGGTATTTCATTGTCTATATTTAGACGACTGCGTGTAATCCTGGTTATTCCGGACTAATCAAGGTCAGGGTATGTGTGTCTAAACCAAGTATATTTTTAGTAGTTTCCTAGACTCTGCTTAATTTTAGATTTGGCCTATTAACGTAATATACATGCTTAAACGGACCCATTAAATTTTTGGAATATAAAATTTTTTATGGAGGCCCAATTTGCACCAAGCATTTTTTATGTTGATGGCTAACCACTGTATCAATATTTTTGCCCTTTTATCTAAGGGGGGGGGTGCAAAAAGTACTGTCAATTGGTCATTTATTATTTCCAAACCAAATCGAGTTACTACATTTATAATGTAATATACACTCCATATATTTCCGCTTGTAGCTTACCAAGAAATGCTATCGGGAAGAATGATTGCTATCATATATCATTGATGCATTTTAAGAATCAACCACATGTCTGAATTAGAACATTTACTATTTGAGATAATGTCATCACTGTAAAATACGGTGTATGGAGATCTACGGAAACACCATTTTGGCGTGTTTTTAGGTTTTCAAGGAGCAAAATGACCGAGATAATGATATTTTAAGTATATAAAACCATATATGTCCATGTAGAGCTCGCAAAGTCCTAACAGAACATTATTATAGTGACTTATTTTAAGGCAAACCACAAAGATTTTTGGATCAAATAACGAAATACTCTACTGGAGTCACTTTTTTTGAGATGGCCCATAAACAGTCAAACAATTTAGTAGACAAACTATTACTTGTTTTGTCACGAAACTTCCAATTCCATTACCATACAATTCCATGATCAGTTGTTTCCCACGGGGGCAGCAAAATCAAGAGACTCCAAGGTCGATGTATAAAAAAAATTGTAATGTAGATGTAGCGTGAATTGATGCCTGGACCACCTGCCTGGACTCTACCCTGCATGCATGGGGGGGAACGTGTTGGCGGCGTATCTTCTCGCCTTTCACCAATGAGGTCTCGGGTTCGATTCCCGGCATGGGCTCGTTCTCGCGGCTTTATGTGAATTTGGTTTCTCGATCCATACTCGTTCCACAGGTTTTCTCCGGGTACTCCGTTTCCTCCTGCTTCTCAAATCGAGCTTCTTGGCATAAAGTCTGTTTCTGGTATTATGGTTTTCTCTGATGTGGCTGAGCGCCTTTAAATGCAGCAGCACAGCACCTTGATCACATTTACGTGGATATGGCGTCGCGTTAAAAATCAAATCATTATTATTATTATCGCGTGCACTGAGTAAGTCTGAGTCACTGGATGGGCGGGGCTACTAATATGGAGCCTGCTCAGAGAATGCTTGAAAGTCCCTTGTCTTCCAATTATGTTGAATTTCAGATACACAATGTAAATTATCAGTGATAGAAAATGACATTTGTACTTATCTGGACATGGCTAAAGCGCTGAATGTGGTGTGATTGACCAGGGGGGGGTGACATGCCAACCTAACAGCACCAGCAAATTCAAACCGGCATCGCCTTCCAGTTGCTATTCGTTTCAAAGACTTAACGGTAGAGGGGCTCTTACGCATATCGAACGGCTACACATAGCCTTGACTAAAGACTAGACTCACGATATTTATCTAAAATGACCCTTTATTGGAAAATTACACTATTTTGCGCGGGTTTATCCACTAACCCCGACAGATTTTTGATGCAATATTTTTTCTTATTTATTTGATTATTAGCTAAGATTCTTGGAACAAATGTTTAAGAGATGATTTTTAAAGTCCCTGGGACCGGGACTGCCACAGTAAATTCACGTAGCAGTTCCCCAAATTACCGTGTGGAAAATCCCAATGCCCAAATCGAGCCAGACGTGTCATACCCCCCCTGTGATTGACACTTCTGCCTAAGCCACGGGCACGCTCAAGCAGACCAACAATAGAATTCAATCATAGGATACATAGTAAGATCGGTCATCTGTTTTTGGGATGTTTTGTAGGTATTCTCCGTACTTGTGCCTCTTAATTTAATCCAATGAGTTATAAATGCAAACAGCATCGTCACACTTGATTGTTTAAGTCTGGAATGGCGATCAGTAGCCCTAAATGATTCTATGACGGAACAAAGGTACAATTACAATATTGTAATTGACGTTAAGACTTAATGTGCAGTCAAGCAGTCAACAATAGAATTTAATTGTGATCACCTAGTCTTTGTCCAGGTAATCAATGTGATGGGCTACTATGACTTGCGAAATACGGGAGGAAATTACTCTGCTTGACTCTTTTGAGGATAGATGTAGTGCAACGAGCCGCGAGTCAAAATGACTTGGGACTATGGGATATTTAGAATCTTGGAAGGAACGGCCGACTTCGGCTGACACTTTGGGAAAAGGAACACGACTCGGCTGACATTAAGATGATATGTCAAAGAGCCGCGGGGTCAAGATGACTTGTCAATTTTTCTCGACGGGGTCAGGATGAGAAGTCAAGCGTCACAGACCCGGGACTCCGGGTCCATGAAATCCCTGTAACTTCAACACGTGTAATTTAACCAAATGTTAACTTACACAAAATTGGTCACTCTACTAACATACTTTGAAGATTTCAATGGAACACAATGAGCCTTAGGCAAGTACCCTAACCAGTGGCATAGCCAGAGGGGGGCCGGGGGCCATGGGGCTGCCCCCAATATTTGGTTTCGTCGGTTGAGATGAGCCCATCGGTTCCCTTGAAGAATTCGGATTCTGGTCGGAGAATTGCCGACAAAGTATAGGGTTTTTTTTAAAGGGTCCGATATCAGAGCAGAGCAGTATTTGAACATTGAATATCTGGATACAAAAGCTAAATACAACATAAATAATCAGAATAACAAAAATTAGGCAAAATTTTACAAGGAATTTTGCATTACTTCAGGTGATCAACTACAGCATTTTCATTAGTATATCATTCCTTATAGTTAGTTATTATTAATGAAATGATTTAAATAATTATTATTTTATTTAAAACATTTTACTCTTCACAACGCAATGGAGAATTATGCTGGAAAACAGATGGAAAGCAATTGTGACCCACATGTATGTAGCTCATATGCCAAACTATTTTCTTTGGGATTGACTAACTTATCCCACATGAATCACAATGACTATCAGTGAATGATATTGCAATCAGATATTTCCTGTATAGCTTAAAATAATGACCTACAATGTACGAGCCAAGTGGCAGATATTAATTAGTGAAACAATAGATCTTTGGAATAGGAAACTGATTTTTTGTACTCGGACTTCCACACTGCCATGTGAAGATGTTACTGCATATTTTTTTTTTACTAAATTTAAAGCAATAACAGCACATTTTTTGAAGAGCGCCCCCAATTTTCAAAATTTGATATTTTTTGCAAAGTTATATTGGTAATTGTCTAGGAAACTCCACCTGCGAACGAGAATGCTCAAAAATGCGTATTTATCATAAAATAAGCGATTTTGTAATTAGAAATGGGATCCCAGATTGTACTTAACGGCAGAGCTGAAAATGCTAAGTTTATGTCCGTTCATGATGAAATAGTGCCACCTCAAGAAAATGACATCTACCTTGACTTGCCTGAAACAATAAAACAACTAATGGATGAGTGTAGACGCGTATATGGCGCTATTTCCTGGCTATTTCATATTGGAATGCCGTTTCCAGCATTCGTTGAATTATTATTGGAGATCTCCAATATTCATCATTCTAATTACAAAATTCCTTCGATTGCGACACATAGACATTTTCGAGCTTAACCATTCACAGGTATAGTTTACTAGCCAGTTACCAATGCAACCGTGTAAAAATCTCAAAATTTTTGAAAAATTGGGGGCGCTCTTAAAAAAAAAGTGCTGTCATTGCTTTAATCTTTAATTGGCCACATCTGTCTGTCACAATGCCTGTCCACCCTTTTCTCGGAGGTCAGGGGTCATACGCTCAGCAAACTTGGTGGGTGGGTGTAGCTTGGGCCCGGTAAGACCAAGTTTGATTGGTTAGCAGATGTGTGTCCCACAAACCGGATAATCGCAAAAATTTTTTTTTTAAAACGAGAGCATCAATGATGCATAAGACCCACGTGTATGGTGGAACTGGAATGATTCTTGGAGACGCAATGCATGAGACACCTAAGACAAGTTATTGGTTGGCAGACAGTTTTTGAACA
>JAMKCH010069296.1:0-90402 GCA_023653785.1 Ophioderma brevispina
AACATACTGTCCGAGTGTCCACAAGATAAGAATGGCTGACCCATTTGGAGTAATTGCCCAAAATTGTTGCTCTAACAGGATTTTTGAAAAATTTTGATCCCTTCAGTTCCAAAATCTCTAATTTGTAACAATTTTAGTCCATTGGGCCTGAACATTTTCAGATCATTAGACCCTGTATCACATAAAATGCAGTTGTCACTTCAACATGTGAAAAAGAGACAGGAGGAGATTTTGAGGATACAAATTGTTTTCTAATTTGCACTTGCTCGGTTGTAGAACACCTACCAAGTACGTTTCAAAGATGCAAAATCTCAATGATCTTATTACCTAACGGATGGCGTATTTAGCTTATTGAATTTCAGGTGTAATCAAATACATTGGTAAGCATTCCAAACATGCAAAAAAACCTGGGGTCAAAAAAAAATTGGGGGTCCTTTCTGGAAATGTCCTCATATCTCTTTAAGGGGGCATTTTGTGATCCATGGCCTCGTCCCCCATTGGTCTTAGTATAGTATGCGTCTGACCTTATTAGTCCAGGCTACAGACCATGTGACCCTTGGTTATAGTATCTATATTTTTTTTAGCAGTTTTCAGATCCAATTTTTTTTTCCTGGTGAAGAAAATCCGATGGATGCCAGATGAAAAACCTTGAGCATTTTCACAGAAGAAACGCAAAAATCCAAAATGGCCACCAAAATACTAAAAACTCATTTGTTAATTGCTCAAAAGTTGTAATTTTTTTTTGCTGGTCCAATCAAAACATCCATTGTGACCAATTAAAGTACGATTCATTAACCACCTAATTAAGAAATTCAATATGGCCGCCAATACAACAAATCATCTGATTTTTATCTACTTTTGACCGTAGAATGGTAACTTGGTATATACTTATGCTTTAGCAATCAATATGTTGATTGGGGACGATTATGAATAGCTTTCAATAATTTGATAATCAAATCACTGAACCATTCAAGATGGCTCCAAAATGGCAAAATTCATTACTACATATAGCCCGAGCTGTCTGGATGTTACTGTCACTAACCTCATAACTCATTCCTAGCAGCTAGGATACCATAACATAATCAAAGTGATTGATATCTGCAAGATGGCATCCTAGATGAGCGTTCAATATGACTGAAAGATGTCAGTCAGTAAGGGGCCCATCATTTATTTCATGCTGTATGCTAAATATATATTTTTTATGGTTTTTAATTTAAAAAAAAAATGTCTTGAAGTTGATTTTCAGTGACAACTCCGTTGATATTGGGATAGCCAAAACTGGGCCAATGGGTTTTTCAAGTGTGTCTCAGATAATTGGCCATAACTCTTGAACCAGACCCCCAAATTACACCAACTAAAATTCTTTTGAAAGCCTGGGGAACATCTCTAAAAAAAGAAGATGACCATAAGTTTGACAAAAATATTAATCTTTGATTGTATTTTTTTTGGGGGGGGGGCGGTCTGTCAATTGGGGTCACTCCCTATACTGATTAGTCATCAGGAAATACTGAGAATCTACATATTTTCATAACATGTTTTTTTTTTTTTTAAGATTTTTTAGTTTTTTAAATATTATTGTTAGAACCAATGAATGTCTTCAGCAGCAAGAAAGGATAGTGTGTCCTGTGTAAAGTCTTATCCACTAGCATACCGTGTATGAAAATGTCCATGCATTGTAAGTAACAATGTTTGCATTTTTACTAAAAAAGGGATGTCTATGAAAAATTGCTTGCATTTTAGTATTATAAAAGTACTTTCTCAGATTATGAACAGTCTAGTAGTTTTCAAGCTATACTGTCCTTAGTGGAAGTCACGAAGCATCATGCTTGAAACAGCTCAAAATCAAATTAGACATCTTACTCATTCGGAATACTATTTTTTTTTACCAGAAAAATTTACATTATTTTTTTTCCTGCTGTGCTCATTCATCCTGCCGGAAGAAATACAATGTAGAATCAACTTCTGCTGTGCAGTTCCCCTTCCAGCACATCTTTGACTGTGGTGCAAAACTTCTGTCTGTCAATTTAATACTTGTCTAATCATGATGTACAATAGCATGACTAGTACACAGTATACAGCTAAGGCAAACATTTAAATATGGTGAAATCCTCTGGTATGTGTTGTACTTTGTCAAGTATACCTTCAAGCCCAGTACTGTGCCAAGACAAAGGATTCCTTTGTAGATGCTGTGATCAGAATGAAAAATAAATGCATGTTAATGAATGAAGGAATGAAGCACAGGTCCAAAATAACAATAACAAAGAGTAAAGATGTGCCAAAGTTGATTGTGGCATCATGACCTGTTATCAGCATTTTGGTGTCTTGTCACATGATCTGTCACTTTCTAAGCCAAAAAGTCTCCAATAGACATGCAAACAATGTGACAAATGCTTAAACCTTTATACCATTACCCTTACTAAAATGTTTCTATGTCATGACATGGTTCAAAATTATTTGGCAATAAACTTTTGACCCTATTTTATTTTGAACAGTATTTCCCTCTTTTTTATTTTGAATATATTCTGTGAAAGGCTAATAGGCTCCAGGACTTTCAACTGAAGTCTCAGTCAAAGTAAAGCTTTGCAGTTCAACAGTCACATATGTAGGCCGTGTTGCCCTAATAGCCACTCCGCAAACAATGACATTCTTCTTTAATCCTTACAACCCACAAACAACCAATTATAACTCAATTGAGCTGAGCTTGAAAATGCACTTAAGTCCAAAAAGATGCGATGACATCATCGCACAACACTCTAGGGCACTAAATCGCTGGCCCAGGCCGCGACTCCTCGTGCTTGCATGCGTGGGCATATGGAATGGTGGGCCGGAGGCCCCTGGTCGAATCCCGCCACGGACGTCCCAAGTTTCTTGCTTCTATCCCTTACCCCTAGGCTAGAAACCAAAAAGGCAGTTAGGTTAGAAGACTGGGTTATATCTAACATGACTCTAGTATTAAGTCAACTCATGTTGTAATGGTGGAAAGGAAAATATAATTCTTACAGAAGATGTTGGTTTAGATAGGCCAAACTTTTTTCAGTAGATTAAGCCACAGTCTCCAGTTTTTAAACTTTTACACTATTATCTTCTTTATAATTCAAATTTTTCCCTATATTTTTCTCCATTTTCAGCAGTTAGTACCACATTAAGTATTAAAAACTTTTTCATACAGGGAGCAATCTTAAAGTGGCAATTTGAACATGAAAATGTATTGACTCATAAGATCACTTAAAGACAGACTCAGAGATTTTGAAATAATTATTCAAATTATTCACCAAGAAATAACAGGGTGAGTAAAAAAAAACTTGACCCTAATTGTGTCTGCCATTTTGAATTTCAACAACATATATCTAACATGTGGCATCATCGGAAAAGCCTATTTTCACTATCTTTAATTCTTCAAGATAATTTTTCCAATCGTTTAAGTATAGGCACGAGATTCAAGTCTTTTGAATCAAGTAGTAAGCTTTTCCCTCTCTCCATGGAATTCCCATTTGAATGGCGGATAATATGCAAATGACTCCCGAAAATTATGATAATGGTATTTTATATGTTTATTTCAAATAAAGGGTATCTTAAAGTTGTAAAGCCAGTGTGATTTGTAAGCTTATTTGAAACACTTTTCTTTTCCAGAATGTGTCATATTTGGTCTGCACAAATAGAGACCATACTTTAAACCTTAAAAAAGGTTGTCACTGATATTTGGTTTTTTTCTTCTCTCTTAAAATGAAAGAGTGAAAACCACTCTGTTTCGGAGTAATTTTAGAAATTAACTCTAATCGAGTGCTTTTAGCTCTACAGAGTGAGAAATGCAGCCTAACACCTTAACTCGAGGGTTAACCGAGCTCACTCTGACTCTGTTACCGAGTGGCTCAAAAATGCCACTCTTCTTCGAGTGAAGCCCACCTGAACTCTTATCGAGTGGCTTTTACCTCTAAAAGAGTGAGAAAATGCTCAGTTTTCGGCGTGAACTATACGCCAGCAAACCGCCTCAAATCGTGTGATTTATTTTTTCGAACAACTGGCGGACAAGTTAGTCGGACCATCAGGAAATGGTTGACCGAAGTTGAAATTAGTGAAGACATAGGAACGCTTTACGGGTGATTATATTGTATTTGTCGGTCACAATTCATAGCATTTACAACAAAGTGTGGAGAAGCAGTAAATGTTATTTACTGTACATATCACTCGTAAATATAGGTAGTCTGCGCCAGGCTATGCCAGGCCTGCGATGTACACGAACGCACAATCATGGCATGTCCACGGGCATGCATGCCATGATCATGCACGTCCTGCATGCCGAACAATCGTGCATGTCACACGGAATCATGCCAATGATGTGCCACAATATTCAGGGTTGGTACATTTAACTGACCCCACTTTGCCTGCCACCAAAAATTTTTCTTTCTTATTCCAATTTTGCTCTAACCATTCTTGGGAGTTACTTGGGTGGGTATGACTCTAGTGTGTCCAGGGTGGTCACTAGGATCATGCCCAAGCTAACCGCAAGCTAACCCCAGCTGAGCCCAGGATATCTTAGGTCCAACCCATACCTGCCCAGACCAACACCAAGACGGCTTCTTGACAATCGGCAATAAACATAAGTGGTTGTCAACAAAGATTACATTGAACTTACTGACTCTTATTATCACTTCTACTCCTCCCATATCTTTGTTGGCTTATGTTTTAAATGGACTTGATTTAATGACAATTACCTTGAAAGTTCCAGGCTGCCACTTCAGGTTTTCTGTGTGACTGAATTATGACCTTGTTCTTTTCATACTCTCCGTAATGAACAATCCTACTGTCGGTTTTCAACTGACAAATATATGTATTAATAGTATGTTGAAAGTAACATTAACGTACTAGCTACAGCACAGTCAGACAAACATGCACAATATAATTACAAATCTTTTGGTTCCAAATTTGACTTTAGTGAAAGATGTTGTGTTTGACTCTTGGCTGGCACAATACCTTATTTTGAGAAATTTATTATGAAATTACCTTTTTTCAATTTGGACTTTGATCTTCAGCATGACATACTGAATCCATGAAAAGCACCTCTTGTTTTCTCACACAATTCCGTCAGAGCAATCATTTGATTGCATTTATTGCATTATTTAACTAAGGTCATAATATTATAGTCGGTCATTTTTTTTCGTATCACTTTCCCATTTCAAATAAGTTATGTAAGCTGTCAAATTAAAGCTAAAATTAAGGCTTAATAAAATGGGCCAACACTTTTTTAAAAAATATCCCTTACCTTTTATAGCATCTCAAATTAACATGCATTAATTTGATGTGGTCTGTTAAAGTATGTGTCATCAAGAACTCATCAATAAACCTTTCACCCTGATTTTATTATTTCAATATCTTTTTCCCGATTGTTGTGACTTTTTCATTTGGATTCTGTTAACAATCCAAAGTACCCAGTTTTGTTTAAAACTCATTTTTTTTATATTTTGACCCACATGAGCCATTTTTGGGTCCAGGCCATGGTCTCAACCATTGACCAAAATAGGATCGTGAAACATTGGGAAACCATCCGTATGATGTCAACTTTTGTTTAAAAATTGGTTTGTTTTGAATCAAGGGAGCTGCATCGAGGTCCTGGCAATACTCACCAAAATTAGCTGAGGAAACACCTAGAATATCTATAAACCAACTTGGAACAATCCAAAGGTGTCCACCAAATAGCCAAATTGGATCTTGGCAAAGGCATCAACCTTTCAAACACACGAGCTGAAAACACTGGAAACCATCATCATCATTTTGAACCAAAGTAGCTAAATCGGGTCCAGGCAATGCCATCAATATCTTTCATTTGTACGCACCATTGCTAATTGCAACGGAGTTCATTGGTAAAACCACTCGCCTTTCAGGATAAACAGACACCTTGTACATCATCACACTTCAACCTTTGTCCTTGAACACATTTCCTCATGTTTACAGCAATTAGTTTAATAGGATAAAACACCTCTTAGAGAAAACTCTATTGAACTACTTGATTAAGGTACTTAACTACTCACCTACTATTGATTGAATGGTCTGGTGAAGTGATCTGGGTATCAAAGTGTCTTGGGTAGGGCATGGAGTTATTCCAAAATCCACCCCAGCACACTAGGAATTTAGTAGGCTCACACCCAAAACACACCCAAGATTCTATGTTAAATGGTCTGTGTCTCTACCAGATTCTGCGGAAGAGTAAGTCTTGAGGTAGATATTTACACGACTCAGAATCAGCAGCCTTTACGGAATAAAGGCCATGTGATACTGGCTTGATTCTGTTAAAGGCTGCTAAATCGGGTCGTGGGGCCAAAGTGGGGTCGTAAGTGTCTGTACCAACCATTCTTCATGTCACGGATGCTATGACTATGACCTTACACATACAATATACTCACAAAGAAACAAGAATCACAAAGAATCACAACTCCAAAAGAGTGGAATTGGCTAGTTCACGCTTTCCCCCCACAGCCTCTAAAAGATGACTAGTTCACTCTAAAAAGGGTGATCACTTCACTCTTGGAATTAGAGTTAATTTTTTTTTTTTCAGTCTTTATTTAGAGTGGATCCCACCTCAAAAGATGCGGTCACTCAGCATGGCTTCTTTTTTGGAGGGAGATTTTTTTCTTTTTTGGAGTGTTTTTCACTCTTTCGTTTTACATTAAGTGCCTAAAGTCTTCTCAAATGAAACTCATACCCTTATGAGGGGGCATAAGACAAGGCCCAGGTGCAATAAATGATTTCTGGCTATAATCTGGAAAATTATGGGCAATCATGTTTTCGAAAGCGTCGAAATCGCTCAAAAAGTAGTATGTTTCCGTGACCCTGTTTCAACAGCATACACAGCCATGGCAAATCATTTTGATGTTATACTGCTATTGAAGGACCAATTTCATATATTAAGCACAAACATAACTTTTGTACATTCTTGTATTTTTTGTGGGGGCAGTCATATTTTCCATAGGTTTGTCCAGCAATCGCTCACAGTCGTACGATGATGGAATCGCTTCTTTTCAGCACATAAAGGGTTAATTATTTTTTCTGATTATGTAATTAATTTGTTTAGCATATGAACATATATAAGCAGAAAAAATATTTATGGCAACAGGGTTTGCTATTTTGATTTTTAAAACTCACCACTCCGTTGGTGCCTGGGGGGGTTTCCTAGGGACCCAGCTATATCTCACCTTAAAGGGCAATGACATTTAGTATTTTTGTTATGGAAGAAGCGCATCAAAAGTTAAAGGCAATACAAAAAATTAGATGTTTGAAAATATTTTTCACGAGTGCAAAATTGCCGAAAAACAAATCTTGGGTACTATGGACCCCCCCCCCCCCCCCCCAGGCAATAAGTGTTAGAGAGGATGGTAGGATTCATTAAACTCCTTCAGAAACTGGAACAGGTATCAAGTTAAATATTTTTAAATGATGTTATGTGTGATGAGGTGATCAATTTTAAATTGTGACTGAATTTTGTGGGGTTAAATAGCATCAACATTATTCTTGCAGTCACTAAATAGCCCAATTAATCGCTGATGCCGTTCATTTGAAAGTGAATCCGTGGACAGAGCGCAAAACCAACTACTTGATTCAAACGACTGTAGCTTGGTCTATTAACCTAACTTGATGTGATGATTTGACAGTAATTTAAGATAACAAACTAAGCTTTAAGATGATATCCACATATGTGAGATATATTTTAGTATGTCAGGGTCAATTTGGTTTTTTTTTTTTTTTTTTTTTAATAAATTAAAAGAACAAATCTAAACTGCATCAATTTTTCCTTTTATGAGTAATTCTTTATGGGTGGTTATATAGCCATACTCATAGTATACTTGTAGAATCAGAAATCTGGATTCCTGCTGCTGGTATGTAAAAGTGTGATTTCTATATGAAGGACATCGATTTGTTAGATAAATTGAGGGTGCCATCCTCACCGGAAATCTCTAAGGCAGCCTTTTAAAGGCACTACAATTATCCACCAGAAGAGTCAAATATTCAAATTTGCAGGAATAGTTTTTAAAAGTGACGAAAAAAGCAAACAAAAAAAAGACGGGTTGCATTAGTGTCCGGTATGGACAGATAAGTCTATTTGATTGGTTAATATCTTATTATTCGTAGGGTGTGTAAGATTACGTACACTTAAAAACATACACAAATCTGCTTTATTCCATTTTTGATTTACCAAATCACCCATAGTGCTTTAAAGTAGCATGCGACATTTTCAATAAATATAAAATGTCTTTGATTTGCTCTCCCTTAGAAAAATATCAGATATATTTTATGCCACAAAACAAAATCAAACCATAAAACATAGAGGAGCCTTACATGATATCGTAATCAATGCTCATCGACTAATGAAGCCAAAAAGGTCACCGATCAGTCATGGATGGAATGGGAATCAACCCTGGTGTGTACTTTCTTGCATTTAACACTATGATCACCTTTCTACTAAAATTAAACACTCTGTAGTTGTTTTAATAATAAATTCTTATTTACCCATAAGCGGTGTTGTTTGGGCGATAAAAGCTTTACAACCATACAAAAGTATCAAGTTTGAACAATCTTGAGGATGAACTATTTTGCATAATGTGCCAGTGTCTCTTTAAATACTGTAATTCTTCTTATCGTGTCCAAACACAGTTGCTCTCAAATAATGAGCCCCAGCAGAGATGGGAACAGGGCCGTACGCAGAATTTATTGGGGTGAGGACTTCAAATACGTGGACCTTTTTTGAACAAGGTCCATTTTTGGATAAAAGTGGACATAAACCCATAAGGTCCTTGTCTGTGCATTGTTGCTCCAGCAGTTGGGCAGACCAAGGATGTTCATTGTCTGTTTGCCTGTCCACAACCACAGGTAGTGTCCTGATCTGCTTCCAGGTAGCCCCACTTCTGTAAGAAACCTTAGATAGGCCAATTCTGGTTCTCAATCTGTTGAGGCATCCAATTTAGCCCATGAAGAATCAGCTGCAGGTGGGAGATGCTTCACCAGGTTCAATGAACCAATAGATGTTATTTACTTTCTTTCCACAGTCAACACTCCAATACATCTAGCAGGAATTGCTCCACCAGAATCCGTCCATAGCGAGCGAGCATGCAAGAGAGTAGCTGCCAAGTATCTGTGAAGAACCCTATGTCTGGACAATACCTGCTGCAAAACCCGCCTTAAATCCAGAGAGGAGGAGAGAGTTAATTTTTTTCTTAAGCAAAGTCCACTTCTGAACATTCTCTAAGGAGCTTAAGTTTTCTGTTGATGTGGATGGAGGCATACTGTGATATGCCGGAGGGAGGCAATTTCATGCGGATTCAAGCTCTTGGCAGGGTTGTGATACAGGGCAAGCATTCTCCGCACTTGAGTACCATAGTGGCAAGTCTGTCGATCTTAGGGTAACGTGGGGCGAGCACCCCATCTTGTCCAGTGAGTTGTCAAGATGTTATTGCATGAACATATTAACTTAGCTTTTACTCGTCGGTTTCTCGATGTGGGGTCTTTTAATAGAGAATGCGGTCACCAAGGTATCTAATAGACGGGTTATCACAGTGCCCCAGGGGGGTTCCAGACCAGGTAACTTTAAGATGAAAGTTTGGCTTCAGGGTTACGTAAAGGAAAGCATGCTGTATCTTGGATGGGATTTGCACGTAGGTGTTTCCTCATAACTAAGGGAGCGAGTTCATCCAAAGTTTTGGAGAGTCTCTGCACGCGCAAAACTGTGAAGTCGGCATCTTGGGCACTAATTCCAAGATCATCCGCATAGATAAAACAACAGGTTAACCTATGCCCATCAGCTCTTCTTCGCTCCTAGCTGAACAAAGAACATCGTGTTTGCCAGCAATCCTTTGAAAGAACTCAGTCAACGGATGTCCTTGTTGATTTCCAGAATTTGGAGTAGCATATGTGATTAACAGAGTCATAGGCTGCTGATAGGCCGACAAACACAACTCCGGTTACCATACCCTCTTGGAACCATCCTCAATGTGGTTAGGTTGAGTACTTGGCTTGTTTTTTTGCCTGGCCGGAAACCGCTGTTCTGGTATAGGTGTTCGTCTACAAAGATGCAATACGTTGACATGTAGGTATGGCTGAGGAGTGATATTGGTCTATATCTCTTGGGATTGGATGGGTCTTTCCCAGTCTTTAGGAGTGCCATAACATGTGCTTTCCTTCCTCCAGATCTTTGGGAACCTGTGGGAAATAAGGCAGCATTGTAGAGCTCAAGAAGCATATTTCCGTTGCTACTGGGCCAAGTTTTTCAGCTGCTCAGTTGAGATGTTCTCAAGGACTCTGCTTTTCCGGGTTGAAGTTTAGCAAAACCGGATTCTAATTCCATCATGTGTGAAGGGGCGAGTGAAACCAGAGTCGCCACTAATCTCTCTAACGGTCTAGTTTGATCTTCTTGGGCTTCTTGCTGCACTTAATTTGCCATTTAAAAGCAGTGTTGGTGAGTCAACTTGTTGGGTGTGACATTTGACTGAGGAGGTTCTGTTGGATCCCCTGGGAGCTTTCGGATGGAAGACCATCTTTTTAATCTTGCTGTTATGGGTCATGTTGGTGGATTTTCAATTAGAGTATGCCGGGGTTTGATCTTTTCCTGGGAGATCCCCTCCGAAACTTCCTCACACTAAGCATTGTTTTAGCCGAGAAAGGATCAGCTTCAAACATGGTGTAAGACTGGTTTTTTAAAAAAAAAAATCGGGGTCGGGCGGCTCGCCTAGCAACAAAATAAACGAGGCATCAGAATCTATCTTTATGATTTTTCTTTTATTCTATGTAGAAGAATAAATGCCACTGTTCTTACTTGCCCATATCCCTCAACTGTTTAACCAAATGTAAACAAAAACCTATATTACTAGCCGATTGCAGCTCTCTCCAAACATGAGCCCGTCTCCAAATCTTATTTGGTCAGAGATCGCATTTTATCATTTCAATGCAATCGACCATGTCTGTGATTGGCTGACAAATATAGCTTCAAGGGCTTTCCCCTTGAGTTGTAATTTTCCACAGAATAAACAGAGTATCGTTGGCCATCTGATCACAATCACCAGTTTCTTTTTCACTGGTTATAATAACTGAGTATGATGAGACCGTAAATATTTTGTTATATCACACATAGGTGATATACTCTTTGATATTTCTAGCTATCCTTGGAAAGGCTGGTATATATTTGTCCTACAGCCTTTGGGTGCGAATCTCTGGGCAGCCTTGTTCACACTAGGTGGCAAAGGTTGTCATAGTTATGAGTTTTTGGAGCATCCTCTTCACGTTCTGATCCAGATCATCAGTGAATCCTTTGCCAGTCTGCTTCCTATAGGCAGTTTATTTGGTCTTGGCTGTGCGTTGACTGGATACCGATTGGTGTTGAGTTAGTGGAACAGAACTCCAAAAAAATCTTGCTACACCGGTTAAAGATGGTTTTGCTAACAATAGCAAGATCAAGGTGCAACCTCTCTTCCACGGGTGCTATGAAATGATGGCGGCAGCTTAGTGTCATGAAGGAGATGTAGATGTTTGATCCATTCTCCATTCTCGACCCTTGTCCTTTCTTTGTTAGTTTCATTGTAGCCCCATTGGGGTACTATGTATTGAAATTGCCAAGAAGAAGTGAGGTTTGGTGGAATCCCAAGGCTGAGTTGAGGGTGCATGAAGTCTACTGAGGACAAGTTGTTGACTGAATTAACTAATGACAGAGCTGAACCGATGGTAAGGACTTCAATGTTGTTGGCATCAGACATTGAGGTTGCTCTACTGTGGTGCCTGTGGTCTCTCGATGGCAGGACCATTCCTGGTATGGTGTCGGTGTTTTTCGATTCCTCTGTGGTTTCCTGCCTGACATATTACATTGCATTGGAGATTGTTACACATATCAGCATGATGTTTACTTGTTTTGCATTAGAAAAACACTCCATATTCAATGACCCATAGTCCAAGGCAACTTAGAAAAGGCCTTCGCTGAGTTCTAGTCATGATATGGTATACTTAAGAAATGATGTTTGGAAAACAGTGTTTGGTGGTGTAGAGATAGCTTACTGTCACGCAGTTACTAACAGAGGAGACCACACGACGGTTCTCTACTCCTACTTCTTCTCTACTTCTCCCCAAAATTACAGTGTAATTACTACATTGTAACAAGAGAAACATACAGAAAGAATTAACGTTTAAAAGAGGCGATTCAGGATGGGGCACACAATCTTTTTAGTAGTATGAAACCTATCTTTCTTTTTAATTTTGCATTTTTTTATCATGATGAAACATTTTTTTTGTCCCAAATAAAATTCTCATAGTTTTGACAGAATGTCTAATGTCATAACACTTCTGATGTGATACATGTTGGTTTAATACATCTATCTACTGCAGGGGGTGGCAAGTGGGTGGCTGCCCCCTGAGAGTTTTTTAAAAATTGCAGAAAAACAGGGGTTTTAGCATAAATTGTGTACAATTAGTGTTGTTTTACCTATGAGTTTAAACAACAATGCTTTCCTCTCTAATTATTTTACCCTGCAACCGCCACTTGCATTAGTTGAAGGACATTCAGAGAATTGTGGGAAAGGGCGTCACACACATATATGAGATTGGCCAGTGGTTCTTCCTGACCAACTATGAAATTAATCAGTCAATACGTAAGTGAGAAATGACCAATTGTTAACCTTTGTTTACGGCCAGAGCCTCACAGCCAACAGCGAAAAAAGCTATCCCTATATTGCCTTCCTTGCCTAAAGCAGACAACATAAACTGACCCTAATAACAGAATTGTGGTAACGTAATTAAAGCGGCACTGGCACCTTTTCACAATATGAAAGTTTCTTCAATTGCTCTCAAATGATATCTAGACCATTGGAGAAATAGAGATACATTTTACACCTAACAACATACGGATTGGTCCTAATAACAAACTCCCCGGGGTGGTGGTGCATTTTTCAAAGTGGGGCGTTTATTACAGTCAATGGAAAGTCAAAAAGCCCCGCAAAATCAACTACCCAGTTTATAACGGGTGTCAGTGTGCGGCCTGAGGATTTCAACCCCTGGCTATTATTAATCACATGTGGGGGTCCAAGTTTTGATGTGGTGCTTGAAGCAAAAGGCATTGAAGACAACACGTTTATGATATGGATTACGACAGTGATTTAAGTAAGCTGAACTCATTTTCTTGAATTTTTTTATCCAAAAATCGTAGGGGGACGTTTATTAGAGCAGGGGCGTTTATATATTAGGAACAACCCGGTACACTCAAAAACATTATAGGACTTTAATAAGAGGTAAAAGACGTCCAGGTAATTTTGTTGGCTGACTTCAGGGGGCGTCACTTGGGGTAGGTTGCCCCCCTGAATACCTTTCGCCGTTTTCCCCCTCTGACCGGGAAAAAATTGACCTTTTGAGGACCCCCCCCCCCCCCCCCCCCCCCCCCCCGAGAGGGTGAAAATTCCCCAGACTGGGAATTTGCCCCCTCAGAGTGGGAGGCCGTTACGCCACTGGCTGCCTTTAAGTTTTCCCATAACTTTACTCAACAAAATGTGTATATTTACCCGACTATCATACTCTTACTCATTGATATTAAAACCACAAAGGTCACAGACCAGTCACAGGGTGCTGCGTGGGAAACATGCATGCGGATGCGTTTCCTTGTGTTAAAACTCTTTTTCCGTCGTCTGCTGAATTAATGTAGCTGGCTCATTATTATTATAAGATCGTTTTGTTTACCCCTAAGGACGGCGTGATTTTGGTCTTAATCATTTCAGATGAAGGGCTAATGTATATAAAAGCTTTATCATATACAACCATACAAAAATATCTATTTGAAAATCGGAGGGTGGCACTATTTTTCAAATGTGCCAGTGTCTCTTTACGATGCCCCACAACTGTGGTCTCTCACTTTTATTGGAAATATGCCAAATGAGCTCATTAATATTCATAACTGTCCAAAAATATACAGCACTGACTTCAGTTCCTATCCCCTGGCATTTTTAGACATGTGATGCACATTTAGGGACAGAAATATTGCTATGTTCAGCCACATGCAAATATTGGCTGTTTTTAGCAACATAGCCAAATTCTATGGCGGCCCTCCTGTTTAGAAAATATAGTCCTGATTTTTATTTCTTATGTGTTTCTTTGCTGTGTTTAGGTGCTAGTTAAGAAAATAAGCCCTGATTTTTACTTCTTAGGTTTCTTTTGCGTGTGCTTAGCTGCTATGTTTAGAACATATAGCTCTGGTCTTTTTTATTCTTATATTTCTTTTGGCCGTGTTTAGGTGCTATGCTTAGAAAATACAGCTCTGATTTTTATTTTTATTTCTTTGGCTGTGTTAGGTGCTATGTTTAGAAAAGATAGCTCTGATTTTCTTCTACGTATTTTTATACTGTGTTTAGGTGCTAACGTAGCACCTCACAGCAAAGAAATGCATAAGATTAACAAATAGGGGCTATATATCTAAACATAGCCCTCAACCAGCAAAGAAATACATAAGAAATTTAAACAAAATCCAGCTAAGGTTTCTAAACATAGCAGCCCAAACACACAACGAAATACATAAGAAAGAAAAATCAGGGCTTATATTTTCTTAACATAGCACCTATACAAAGCAGAGAATACCTAAATAAAAATCAGACGGTTATTCTCCTCTAAACATAAGGTCGCTAAACACAGCACCAAAATACTAAAATAAAATCGGGCTGTATTTTCTTAACGAAATATAGGTCTGTTTTTATTTCTTATGTATATCTTTGCTGTGTTTAGCTGCTATGTTTAGAAAATATAGCTCTGATTTTTTTATTTCTTATGTATTTGTTTGCTTTGTTTTAGGGCATGTTTAGAAAATACAAGCCCCGTTTTTTATTTTTTTCTTTGCTGTTTAGAAAATATAGCCCTGATTTTATATCGTATTTATTTTTTGCTGTGTTGGGGTGCTATTTTAGAAAATAACAGCTCTGATTGTTATTTCTTACTTATGTATTTCATTTGCTTTTTTAGGTGCTATGTTTAGAAAATAATATAGCTCTGATTTTTTTCTTATGTATTTCGTTGCTGTGTTTAGCTGCTATGTTTTGAAAATACCCTTTAGTTTTAGATCTTATGTTATATTTCTTTGCTGTGTTTAGTGTTATTTTAGAAAAATAAAGCTCTGTTTTTTTATTTCTTAATATTTTCTTGCTGCTGTGTTAGGTGCTATGTTTAGAAAATATAGGCCTCTGATTTTTATTTCTTATGTATTTCTTTGATGTGTTTAGGTGCTATGTTTAGAAATATGCTCTGGATTTTTATTTCTTATGTTTTCTTTGCTGTGTTTAGCTGCTATGTTAAAAATTAGGTCTGATTTTTATTTCTTAATGTATTTCTTTGTTGTGGTTTTTGTGCTATATTTGAAAATACACCCCTGATTTTAATTTCCGTATGCATTTCTTTGCTATGTTTCCTAAACTAGCAAAATTTTCCTTCCTAAATCTGCATGTATCATTTAGAAGTTCATGATTTTTAGTTTTGAATTTTCCTTGAAATCTGCAAATTAAAGTTACTATCTAGTAAGGTCAAATTCATCCATTTCGTGACCACGGAGAGCGAAGGAAGGTTGAGGGTGGATTTTGGTTCTTTAGGGTATTTAGAAAAAAATGAGTTCCTATACCCTCCCAAAAGTGTGGGTAACTCCAGTAGACAGCAAAATCCAAAAAATGGCCGCTGGAGGCCATCTTGGAATTGGAAAGTTACATAACTTTGAACATATCAACCTGGAGACATGATTGAGGGGCATTTCTGACTAATTTATGATCAGAATCATTCCAGGAGGTTATTTTTTCATTTAGAGGCCATCTTCAACTGAAAATTCAATGATGGCCGCCAGATACCATATTAAATATTTCCACGTTTGTATCTTTTGACGAATCAGCATAAAAACACAATTGAAGTGTAGTTATTGGCTAATTCTTGGCTAGAAATATATTTCTGGGTTAGTTTGTTATCAAAGTTATCTTTACACTTGAATAATCCAAAATGGCCGCCAAAAGCCATATTGGACAAATTTGAAAAGTGGATAGCGTTTGAACGAAATGACTTCGACATGTGGGCTAAGGGTTGTTTTTGATTGTTTCCATGGAGTAGAATCAAACTCAAGGGTTATTTTTTTTTTAATTTGTAAAGTTTTCGTCTCAAATTCCAAGATGGCTGCCAGTTTTAGAGTTATTCACTGTCAATTTCATCCTGAAAGTAATGGTAGCTTTAATATTTGGTTAAAGTTTTAGTTTACTTAAAATACTATTGTATATTATAGAATATTGTACCTTGTGCTATAAAATATAATGATTGATTTGTTTTTGTGCGGTTTGTTATTGAGTGTTACCTTGTTCTTACTTTTTTGACACATTTTTATGAACCTTTCTCTCTATAATAAGTCAAGTTTTCTTTTGGGTGTTAACTTGTTTTAAATATGTTTATTCCTGTACCATCCTGTGTGATTGACAGTATTACATTCATTGTTTGGTGTTTTTGTTCTTTTTTACACAATTTTTGCATGTTTTCTTTATAACGCAAGGTTTTTATAACTCATAGATTTTGTGTGTTAACTTATTTCTCCTATGCATTTATTCATGCACCACCCTGTGTGATATTGACAGTACTGTGTTTGGAATGTGTTGTTTATTTTTGGTCTTGGGTGTTTGTTACCATGTTCTTACTTTTTAATACACCATTATAGACATTTCTCTCTCTATTAAGGCTTTTCACACGAGCCGGGATCGATCGACTTTTGCGATTTTAGATCGCCGTTTTGAAGACTAATGCAGCGTTTTTATGAATAACAGACGCGCCCTTCTTTGCGCAATATCGCCTTAGTTACGATGTAAAAGTTTTCCAAAGGAGGCATATAATGAGCTGGTAACTTCACGAAATACCTCGTTTGAGGCAATTTACGGACGTGGTTTTGTCGAACACTCTTTTTAATGCTGAGGTATTATGGCCTCTTTTAAGTGATATGATTTGTCACCTTGGTTTGTTCCGCACAGCAATTGTCGGTTTTCGCATCAGTGAAATGAAACGGACTGGAGTAAGGAAATTCACATGGCGGAATAGGATCTTACGTAAACTGCATTAGGGATACGAATGGGGCTGATTTGCGGAAGCAAAACAGCGACATGTGTGTCAGCGTTTCGAAGTATTATAATGAATTTGGTGTCTGGTTTGAAGTCTCAGACGGCGACACGATCGCAAAAGTGATCGATTCACCGGCTCGTGTGAAACGCCTTAGAAATCACGTTTTTAATGTGTGTTAACTTGTGTCTCCTGTGTTTATTTGTACACCATCCTGTGTGATCGACAGTACTGTTTTGGGAATTCGTTTGTTTATTGTTTGTTTTTGTTCTCGAGGGTTACCTTGTTCTAACCTTTTCACACATATTTTATGCATGTTTTAACAACTCAAGTTTCTTCTGTGTGTAAACTTGATTCCCCTGTGTGTTAATTCCTGTGCCATTATGTATGACTGACAATACTGTGTTGAGAATTATGCATCACTTTCAGAACCATCATGTGATGAATCTGACTCGGAGTCTGATTCATCACATGATGAATTCGTATCTGAATCGGAGTGAGGCCCAATGTTAACATTCAGGGCTAAGCCCTGTGAAAGGGCAGGCTGAGTGTTCCTAACAGGCCGACACTTCCCATCTACTAAGTGCCAACCATGGTTCAGAGGAGATGGGTGGTTCTTAAGTTGAAAATGGCATTGAATGTATGCCAGGTAGTTCAGACATTCTGCACCAAATACTTATTGAAATGTGTTTGAGGGGGGTCCTTGCTAATATATATTTTTGCAAAGTTTCATTGTGGTGTCTAACTGACTTCTATGAGTAAGTGGTCTTCAAAAAGCCTGTTAAGTAATTCCGTTTTGAAAGAATTCACATTGAAACACACAGGAAACCTGAACTTGCACAGTTCACTGTTTACTATATGATTCAATTAGCTTATTTAAAGTATAAATTGCTTACCAAACAAGACACCAAGCTGAAATTTGGTCCATATCTACAGGTGCTAATAAGGTGATAATATTAATTTCAATTTCATTGTTAGAGTTCTACAATGTCAAACTTGGATTCAAAGTCTTAAAACTGCACTTGAATACCCAGGTTGCAAAGTTCAGAATTCTGTGTACATTTCAATGGTAATTTTGTCTGAATATTAGTTGAAAGTTAGATTCTTTGAAGCCTGTTTACCTACATAAGGCAGTTATAGACACCCATTTGAAACATGTTTAAAGCAAATTGTGCAAATGTCTGACATTGATTTAGGGGGGGTCATCAGTCCAAATCGGTCTTCCAATGAAGCTGATTAAGTATAAGATTGTACACAGGGTAGTATTCACACCAGCCCCCAAATTTGGAATTATATCACGTTTTACTTTTTGACTTATGGCCCCAAAGTACAGTCCTTTTGACCCCTGTTCACATTAAATCAGAGCAAGGTACTTTTGTCTGCTCACATATGTGCAATTTTGGAGCAAAAGGTAATCCAAATGCCAGTTAAAGGATCTGCAGGGGTGTCAAGTTCTTTCCTTAATGGCCCCTTGAATATTGAATTTAACCGTACAATGTTTTTGAGGGTGCACCCTTCAAATTTTAAAATTGCTGTAGCAGGAAAACGAGGTAACCAAGCTCAAATTTTCAGGATTTTAGTTTCCATGAATTCGTTCAAAAAAGAAAGAAATCCATAGGTGATGGGTACTCAATTTGTTGATTGGGCAGTGGAATTGACCCTGCATTGAAACTCATTCATGACCATAAACGTTCCCTTAATTTTTGTTATAAAGGTGAAAACATGTATTGGTTCAGCCAATAGAAAGTGAAAACTCTAAGCCTGTTTATTGTAAGGCATCAGTGGTCGTTCTCAGTGACATAATTTAATCTAAGTAAGTATACGTATTTCAAATCTATGACTTGTCATTAAAATTCAGGATGTCTACCAACAGGTAAATTACTTTTAAATCTGGTAGCCATCTTGGAATTTTTAGATGAAGGATGACCCTCAAAATGAAAAAAATACATCGGTCCTCGGACCGCTTGTGTCGCCTGCCGTCGCGGGTAGTGAATGATAGGCCTAACATGACCTTTGACCTTGATATGTGACCTTGGACCTCAAACAAATGAGGGTTTGCATGTAAACTCCATAAACCAAGTTTGGTTCCAATTGAACTTCAACTTTTCAAATGAGGTCAATTTTACATTTTCAACCTATTTTGCAACTTGACCTCACATGACCTTTGAGCTGTTACACCTGTGACCCAAGTTTGGTTTAAATCCATCAAAGTGTGAGGATATTACAGGCAAATGTTAACCCTTTTTCACAACAACAGACAACAACAACAACAACAGACATCAACAGTGGACAAAGTGATCCCTATGTGTCTTCCTGCCTTAGGGCAGCCGACAAAAAAACCTCCTTAGGTGGGTTCTTCCCCATAAAGTAGTAAAACTGACCCCGCACTCATATTTTTATGTTATTTCTTTCAAAGGCTATGGATTTTTCGAATTTTTCTATATGGCCGTTCAGCCGTTGGCGGCCATCTTGGATTTTCCATATCAAAGATGAACTTTGATTGGAAAAGGAAACCCCGGAAGTAATAATGAGATTTATATAGCGCCTTTTACACACAAGTAGGTAAAGTGCTGTTGCCAATTATTATTACGCTGCCATCAGGAATCGTCACAATCACATCGCTTCACCTAGGGTCGGGCAGCCGGTGGGGGCCCAAGCGTCACATCCTATCAGCCTTAGATGGTAAATATCCCCCCGGGCGAAGCGAGGCTACCGCTCATATCGCTTAAGGGGATGGGCTTCTGTCGTACGAAGCAAGTGAGGCAAAGTGGCCTTGCCCAAGTTCCAACACATTGGGTTGGTCCACAGCGGGGCTCGCAACCCACAACCTTCAGATCATGAGTCGCCGTCTTATCCACTGGACCATATGTGCCCTTCATTTTCTGGTTCTGGGCCATGGATGATTGCCCCCGAGAACACACTTCAATTGTGTTTCTAGTGATGGTTAAAATACAAACATGAAAATATTTAATATGGTAGCTTGCGGCCATCTTGGCAATTTCAGTTGAAATATAACTCTAACTGAAAAAATAACCTCTGGAATGGATTCCTGATCATGAATTAGTCTAAATGACCCCCTCACCATGTCTTCAGGTTGATATGTTGAGAAGTTAAGTAACTTTCCAAATTCCAAGATGGCCGCCGTGGCCATTTTGGATTTTTTTGCGGTCGTCTGGAGTTAGCCACACTTTTGTGAGGGGTATAGGAGCTCATTTTTTTCTAAATACCCTAAAGTACCAAAATCCACCCTCAAACCCTTCCTTTCTCTCTCATGGTCACGAAATGCTAAATTTGACTCTCCTCAGTGATTTGCTAAATCTGAAAATCGCAAAAAATCAAACTCGAAAATCAGAATTTTTGCATGTTTAAAACAAGGACAGATATCCTAACATACCCTGCAAATGATAGGACCAGAAGCATCTAATAAGGACAAAATCGGGTAATTTTAGTCATTACTGACTGTCCGTACGGACACTAACTACAACACGTATTGAATGGAAATTGGTGATCTTTGAACACTCTGTTTGTTTTCTTCCCCTTCTGCCAATTGTTCATTTGGAAAAACGTACCTTCTGGAATTCTACCACAGACTTATCCTTCACCTTTAAGCTATTTCTGCAAATTTCAAATATTGACTCTTAGCAGATAATCAACTGATGTGTCCTTTAAACATGATCTCATTAAGGCATATCCGTGATTTGGCTAAATCAGAAAATCAAAATACAAAAATTATCAAAAGTCCTGATTTTTGCACGTCTGAACAAATAGAACCCTACTAATGATAGGACCAAAAGCCCCTAATAAGGACAAAATCGGAAAATTAAGTCATGTACTCCTGTACGGACTTATTACAACACGTAATGAATGAAGATTCAGATCGTTTAAATACACATTTTTCTTATTTTTCCTCCCCCCAACAATTTATTCACGTGGAAGAACTAATTTATGAGATTCTACAGACTTAGCCATCACTTTATGTCTATGGCCTGTAAATTTTAAAATATTTGGACTCATTCGGGTGGATCACTGAGTTGGGGGGGGTACATTTTGTGACCTACTTTGTCTGCTCCTTGTCGAATTCATCAGCCTTTCCTGAATAAGTACATATTTACATGCACGTTTATGCCTAAGGCTGCTTAATTCGACTGGGAGCAGACAAAGTGGGGTCACAAAAGTACCAACACGATACGATATTGTCTTTTATTATAACTACTTATTCATAAACGGTCCAAAAGTGTATAAGCACATGACTCATTGTTCTATCACTGTGACACATTTGCAGTCTTTGACTAATCAGTTTAGTCTTGTATAGTGGATTAATGAATGTTTCTTTGTAGACATCATCTAGACATCCATACAGGCATCCATCCATCTGCATGATCACATAGGTCCTCCACAACATGGTTATTGGCCTGGGGACAAAAATGTCAACGCATTCCGCCCCGGTAACAAAGTTAATCATTAACAAGTATTACCTTGAAATTCGATTTACACATCTGCATCCCTTTTAGCCAGGGACAATCCTTAGGTTGACACAGATTTTTGGGTAACTGGAGTGTGAGACTAGGTATGAGTTTTGATGCCCTCTTAAACTATGGCGTCTAGTCACAATATTCTGTGGGAGTGGGGTTAAAATGAGTATATAAGCATTTAGTGTATCAAAATTTATTATAGGATAAAATAAATTCTTTTGTTTGCCATGGGTGCCACCAGTAGGCATTAAAAAGATTAGCTGACAGACCCCGATAGGCCTATGTTTTTGAGAATTATGAACCTATGCTACCTGGCAAATACTCCACAGTGGAATGCTGAAATATGAGTATATAGCTTACGAAAGCAACAGTTAGGGACCCCCCCCCAAAAATAAGTTGAAGACAATGGTATGAATATTAGAGTTGGGAGGTCTTTTGGAGAGTTTAAATGTGGTGGAGACTCTTTTCCCCTCCGAGCACGGCATTGGGAGAATTCATTGAAAATATTGGCGAAGAGTTGTTTCTTCGAATATTAGAGAGTTACCTTAGGAAAAAGTTGTGTGTGATATGATGTGAATATTTAAATTTGAATTGGGGCAGGTCATTATGAAGGTTCAAATATGCGAGCGCCACAAGAGTATCAGAAATTTATTGAGTTTCTTGTTGAATTGCTTTTCAATATATCAATACATGAATATCAAACGTATTTCTGTACTGTGAAGGGTGACACTCAACCATTTATGTATTTGAACATACACTTTATAACAGTGGCACACGCCTAGAGACACAATACAAAACAAACATAATATAAGAAATAAAGTATCATTACAAACAGGCCAAGACACCCAAATCAAAATGCTTGCACACCCACACTATACACACACATACACTGTGATACACACGCGTGCACACACACACCTACCATACTACACCCACCTCAAGCACACAACACACATACAATCACAAACACACACACACAAAAGGCCTATAACAATCACACCCAAAAACATGCGCACACACTCTTTGCTCATTCATACACACCACAACAAAATGAAAAATTAGGATTTTTTAAACAATATAAAGTCTATAAAACAGAGCACAAAAATAAGGCATACAATCCATCATAACTGTCTCATCCAGTCTTTGGTGTTGAATCCGGGTGCCTCTGAAAAAGAATCCCGAAGGCAGATGCACACCAACATTGCAACAACTGATCAGGCATGCAGGTGTAGTACAAAAATAGAGCAGTTTAGTTAAGGGTTGTTGACAATCAGGGACTCGGCTGTCTCATTGTGGGTGTGAAAAAAATAAAGTTGCATAATTAATTCAGTATTGATGTTTTTGCTTGCAGGCAATTCAAGAAGTACAATTCCAAAATTTGAGGCGTCATGTCTTCTGTGAACAATTTATGATTAACATATGTTACATTTTCGGAGAGGACAAGATTTGACAGAGCACTTCAGTCTCAATTGGGGTGAAAAAACAAGTGCTTGAATTTATTTTCAGTATACTATTTTTGGTATTATAGATAATTCAATGAGTATGTTTCCAAAATTGGAGGTGTGAGGTCTTCAGGAAAAAATAATGGTTAGTGAAACTTTGGTTTCGGAAAAGGACAGATTTTGACGGAACACTGACTTCTAACATTTGCTCATGACGATACAGGAAAAAACTTAAGGGGTAGCCACCCAGTGTTTACTACAAATGATAGAACATAAACAAGAGTTCTTACAGAGAATATCACAAAGATCAATCTGTCAATTTAGTTTAAGGCTTTAAGCCACATAAATCGGAAGAGGAATTTTTTGACGGAATGTACCACTAAATTTCAAACTGACACCGCATGTTACCAAATGGTCACATCTTTTAAGATTTCTGGCTATTAATTACCTTGCTTCAAATGTTATTCCTAAATGTTGAATGTTGGCCCCAAATGTTCTTTATGGCATGCTAAATCTACAATATTACCTACACTTCAAATGAGACAGTGATTTAAGCAATTTCCAGGTCTATGGACAATTTTTGTTAGTCATAGACAAGCATTTGTTCAATGGTTTCTTTGCAGCTGCAGGTAGTGCTTTTGGTGCTTTGTCTTAAGTTGGCATAGTACCAAGTATGAGAAAGTCCCGACATTGTTTTTATGGGTCACTTTGCAGAAACACCCAAAAATTTTTAAAAGATAAAAACACTGCAAGAAATAAAGAGAATTACAAAAAAGGTTAAACATTTAATATTATATTTACAAAACTTGAAAGGTCCAATTTTTGTTAAAAAATATGAACATTATAAACAGCAAATCAAGTGTGTGGACCTGATTTCAAGCGATTTCTAACATGCCATTGCATCTTTCAGAAATGATTGACATAATATCATCAAATATTTTGTTAGAGTAAGATCAACTAGGTCACTTGGAGCATGGGAAAGCATTAAACAATCACCTCTAGTACAAGGTATGAACTTGACATAAATATTACCAGAGATGAAAAAAACCTCCAAACAAAATGCAAGCCAGAATCATAAAAATATGCCTCAAGATTTTAATTGTCAAATCATGCATCATTTATTTCTGATGAAATTCAAAGAGGGCACTTTTCAAAATGGCCACCAAATCCCAATATTCAGCCTGAGAAGAGGGCCCTGTAAGGCCAAATTCTATCGATACACACATTGTCCAAAATGGTTAATTTTCACATCCAGGCCATGACGTCTTATGTCAATTTAGAAAGATCTTTCAGATATGGAAGTGTACAGGCAGGTGTTATGAACATCCACAGATCTTATTCATCACATTCCTCTCCGTGACCATCCAACATCCACTGGAAATTCCTTCAACATGAAGGTGAAGCTATCACAGAGTGTAAATTCAGTTGTCACATTTCAAATCGTCCAAAGACCTACATGTATATAGGCCTACCCTATAATCTCCTTGAAGGGCTGATCCATGGATGATCAATCCCATCATTGCCTAGGGGGGACGCTCAACATCATGCAATGAAAATATCACCATCCAGAAAAAATGCACAAAAGGGTGTCATTTTATCATAGCGGACTTCACACACGGAATGATTGGGTACCCATTTATATATATAGGCATTACATGTCATTGTTTTAGGGGTGCAATTTGGGTGTCTATTAGCTTTGTCATGTATCAGTTAAATTGATTAATTTCAGAGATTGGAGCATCTTTGGCAGCAGAAACAGTGATGAAAAAATGAAAATTGCCTCCTTTTACTGCCAGTAGTCAGTGGTTTTGGGTGGAATGGACAAATGAGCAATCTGCTCTAAATGTCAGGTGGGGTTCAGGTTGCCTGGGCATGCAGCATCGATTCCAGCTTACCTATGAAACAGGATGGGGGGTTTTTCTGTTATGGTGATCAAGCGTATAGCCAAAGTGAATTTAACTTGCAAGAGCGCAAGAACTGCTTGGAGGCAAATGCGAAGGGTGAACACGGTCCTTGTTGACCTCACCGGTGCAGTGACACAAACTGATATGACACAGATGGCATCGAGACCTGGCCATCAAGCGTTGTTACGATTGGGCTTGATGGACGAATGGGCATTACATTTATAGCTAATATTCAAATTCAACTTCGTCCACAAAAACCAGCAATGTGGGCAGCCAAGTTAGACTGAGGTGTTCCAAGGATCTGTCCAAACTGTTCATTTTGTTCATCAATGATCTACGGATGGATACAAATCAAGGAAATATGGATATGTAGAGGATCTGCTATGCTGACAAAACCACATAGAGGGAAGAATATCGAAATTTTCCTCAGACAGGCCACTAACACTTTGGTAAAGAACCGACCTAGGACAGTGGCCCATAGAGTTCGTTGAAAGAGTATCAACGCCTTCCCAATCTAAACAACATGAAGCTACACATGAGCTAGATGTATTATGTCAACAAACATAAGGACTTGATTTTCAAATACTACTAGTACCGGGGAGTTTTCAAGCTTGGCAGATCATTCTCCTTTCGTTCAACACCTGGCAGTACAATGTGTTAAAAATCATGTTTGTTTGATGTAAAATTAAAACAGTTACCATATTGTTTGACGTTAGTCTTTGGAAAACACATCATGAATTCTATTAGTGGTTGCTTAATGGCCTACAACCAATACTACTTCAATCTTAGCAAGCATCCACTAGCCTGTGCATGCAGCTAGAGCCAAATTAAATACCATCCACCATCACGTCATCAATAGAGATCAGTGTCAGTCTCACCTTACAATCCATACACACAAACTGTAAGCTTTCTTGATAAGGAACTGGGTTTTCCTCTGTCTTACCCCTGGCATTCTTGAAAGGTTAACTCAGAAGACTCAGCTCAATCAGTGATTCAAAAGCAAGTTATCTGTTCAAAGGGCGAATTTCTTGCGAAAAAATGAGTGTCCAAACAATGCTGCGTGGGCAAATTTTTTCACGCAGGTTAGCCACTTTGGATGATGTCTAGTCACCGCTTAGGTTTTCTGGATGTTGGTAAAGCAAGGTGGTCCAGCGCATTGACACACCAGGGTGCGCAAGGTAAATCTTAGGGGGGCAAAAGTGTCGATAACTCATACCATAGGTAAACAAGGCGGTTCTCGACCACAGTGTGCCTGTGCGCGATCCACTGCTTTACGCTAAAGTTTGGCAAATGATGATTAGAAAGAGCACAAAGCAATGAGAAGTGTTATACAAAATACAGAGTTTGAAGTAAATCGGGCATGTGTTTACCAGCAGGAGAGCTGTTAAAAAGTGTAACAGAAATGTATGAAAAAGTTGTGTTGGTTTTTTTTTACACATCGCGGCCATTGGACCGCTAGTGTTGTCTGCATCGCAGTTTGTGAATGGGGTCAAAGGTGACATGAGGTCACCAAGGTGACATGAGGTCACCAAGGTGACATGAGGTCACCAAGGTGACATGAGGTCACCAAGGTGACATGAGGTCACCAAGGTGACATGAGGTCACCAAGGTGACATGAGGTCACCAAGGTGACATGAGGTCACCAAGGTGACATGAGTCACCAAGGTCACATGGGGTCACTGAGGTCACATGGGGTCACCAAGGTCACATGGGGTCACCAAGGTCACATGGGGTCACCAAGGTCACATGGGGTCACATGGAGTCACCAAGGTCACATGGGGTCACCAAGGTCACATGGGGTCACTGAGGTCACATGGGGTCACCAAGGTCACATGGGGTCACCAAGGTCACCCTGCCCCACCCTACCCCGACGCACCCTTTACCCCCGACGCACCCCACCCTTCCCCCTCCCTGACCACACCAACCCCCTCCCCGTCGCATTCCACCTGACCGCTCCCCGGCACACCGATTTGTGAATGGGCCCAAAGGTGACGTGAGGTCAGCACGGTGCCGTGACGGTAACCAAAAGGGTGCATGGGGTCACAAAGGTCAATAGAAGTCAACCAAGGTTACATGAAGTCACGAAGGTCGCACAAGGCCATCAAGGTCCACATGAGGTCACCCGCCATTGCGGACGAACCCCACCCTTCCCCGACGCACCCTACCCCGACGCCACCACCCCAACCCCACCCATAGCACCCCACCCCCCCTTATTTCAGACCCCACCTAATCGCCACTTCCATTACCACACACCCCACCCTGACCCCTCCCCACCCCTCACCAACACCCCACCATTCCCCCTCCATATGATTCACACCAAGATGTATGGTATGTAGTTTCATGTAGCACAGGAATTTTGCATAACCGATTTACCATTTTAGCGATACGCAATTAATACGCATATTTAATTAGCTCATTTGCATACCTAAGCCGCATGTATCAGGAACTTTCAAATGCAAAAAGGATGCCAACCATAATGGGTTTTGTGAGTTGAATAACTTTTGCATATCCAATGGGACTGGCCATTTAAAAAATATAGCGATTACGCTGATTTTTGCATATCAATTAGCTCATTGCATATGTAATTCGCCCCGAAATACGCCCCCACATCTAATCAGGCCGAGAACTCTTTAACCCGCTTCCTTCCACCAAGTTACATCATTATACGTCTTACGGAACTCCAGATACTTGCACACAAGCCTTGCAGGGAAAGGGTTGTCATTTGACCGGCCAAAATAAGCTAATTAATATTCATGAATATGCAAATAATGCAGCCAAAAGCTACACATAATATGTTGGCACCTCACTTTATCACCCTACCAAGTGTGAAGTAAATCGGGATGAGGTTTAGCCAGCAGAGCACTTCAAAAAAGGTTAACCGAAATGTTGAAAAAATATGCATTTAATTTTAAGTCAATTAAAATTCATGGGAATATGCAAATAATGCAGCCAAAAGCTACACTAATATTTGGCACCTCACTTTATCACCCTACCAAGTGTGAAGTAAATCGGGATGAGGTTTAGCCAGCAGAGCACTTCAAAAAAGGTTAACAAAATTAAAGGTTAATGGTAAATAAAAAAAATAACTAATTAAATTCATGAATATGCAAATAATGCAGCCAAAAGCTACACATAATATTGCGGCGCCTCACTCTATCATCCTATCAAGTTTGAAGTAAATCGGGGATAGCGTTTTTAAGCCTGCAGAGCATTTTAAAAAAAGGTTAACCCCGAGTCATACGGAAGGACATACGGACGGACGGACACACAAACAGAATTTGGATAGTATGTTCCTCCATGAACATTCGTTCAGGCGACACAAAAAACTAATTTTAACACAATTTATTGCTTAAAATCCCCTTTATTCTGATTTTTTTAATAATTTAGATTTGACAAGCAGTCCACTTTGTTGGTGGTGAGATGTTACAAAAAGTCCAAAAAAAGGGCCATTTTATGGGGGTTAGGTCCACTTTACAAAAAAAGTCCTCCACCTTTTTCGAAGTCCTGCACCCGCCAAAATAAATCTTGCATACGACCTTGCCTCTTGGACAAAAGGGCGCTTTATAAATCATTTATTATCAATTATTATTGATGGAGCGAAAAGGTCTTGTTGCTTGCTGTCGAAGTCAAAACCAACGAAGGATTGTCTGTTTTGACAGAGCACCTTGAAATTATCCTCAATTTCAGGTTTTGATTCAGGGAAAGGATAAAGTGCATCTCTGAAGGCCTGTAAAATTATGTTGGATATGCCACTCATAAAATATGTACCCTCTAGTGTGCAAAAAAAGACTCCCATAATTTGTGCCTTTGTAGGCTTGAATATTTCCATTTGAATCATGAGCAATGGCTTTGCTTCAGTGATTCCGAGTCTTCCAATGATCTGTCCAAGCTGTTATTATGTTCATCCGTGATCTTAAAGACCCCATACTATTGTGCCTTTGTAGGCTTGAATATCCATTTGAATAATGATGCAATGCTTTGCTTCAGTGATTCCGAGTCTTCTAAAAACACACCTGTCATCCTTAAATTCCTTGTCGATACCAAACAAAAGATATGACGGCCTCAACAAGGATGATGTTTCCTTGGCAATTCACAAAACAATGTTAGTTTGGCATATTCAATATTCTTTCAGTAAAGTGCAAAAAACAGAATCACCAGTGCTCACATTCTACTAAGGAATGCATAATTGGAATGTTAGAGACCGGTTTACTACATCCATCAGTAGTGGATTTTTTTGCTCGGGTATACTATTTTTATAATCTCAGAATGCTCAAACATGCATCCTGTATTGAAATATCACCAATCAAACGTTTCACGCCCATAAAGTGGGGCAATAGAATCGCCTTTAATTATATTATGTGGATTTTTGGCAGCCATTTTGAAAGCTCCCTCTCCTGGCAAAACCTGGGCATCCAGCGATTGGGCACATATCTGAAAAATGTTGGTCTTGGGCCATGCTATAAATGTGGAAAATTTGGTACTTATCACAAAGTGCACAATTCATCATATCTAAGGGCTTAACATTTGGACTAGAACCATTACCAATACAACAGTGCAACAAATGGACTTGATGAAAATAGGGGGCGTGATTTGTTTACATTTTGAAGAAATCGTATAGTGGCTTAAGGTGGATTACAATTGGGAGGGCTCTAAAACTTAATATACAAACTAAAATTGATGTGAAAATAATTACTCTTCTATTGCTTGTTTGGCATCAATCAGAGTTTCCGTTCAAAAGTTCAGTGGTTGATGAAAATTTAACCTCGCCATGGAAATTCCTATGATATTTCTTATGTATTTTATTGTTTTCTCAAGCTGCGATATTGAAATTGTTTTTATACTTTAAAACTCCCAAATCTCTAACTTCCACAATTATCAGTGAAAATTCATGCACTTACTTCTAATGATAATTTTTAAAAGTAGAAGAGCATTTAAAAATACTAAACACTAAAAAAACAGTGTTTCTAGATAAATCGCCCACTATCTCCAAAGTGAATTTTAACAATATGTCATTGTGGTGTCAAGGATTTCTCAAAAACGATTTATTTAGAGAGATGGGATATAAAAAGTAAATTGAAACATACTAATTGGACAATGCATTGAACCAGAATATTCCCACTAGCCTCTTGGGAACTTGATTTAGGGGGGATCTTTGGTACACAGTTGGCAAAAATAATTATTTTTTCCTCAACTTTAATTTGTAATATTTATTTTTAGCCCTCCCAAGGGGTAATTCCACCTTAATGTAGTTAATGGAATCGTAAACACTTATCCCAGGTTTATAAGCTAATATAATTTCCAATTTATTTATAATCTCGCATTATTGGCGCTGCTTATCCCTTTGAGAAATCATACTAGTGTACCATAACAATCATGAAACTACGCCATTTTCTTATTAAATATTGCATTTTAAGAAAATTCATTGTTTTTTTTTTATTATAGCTGCCTAGTTAGTGGTGTATATGCCCAAATTATACATAAACAATGGCTATAAAACTAACCAAAATATCATGAATCCACATATCATCTGTTTGTATTGTTTCATTCAATAATACACTATTTCCCAGACTGCAAGTGTTGTTTGCCTTTCAAAGTTAGTGAATGGAGTCAAAGATCATATGAGATAACCAGAGGTCAATCTGTGTCACCCCATATAAGTCTTGGGCCAGCGGTTATTCTGATCAAGTATGAGGTTAATTTATCAATGGGTGCACTAAGTGCAGGGTGAATATTTTTTTATCACACACACACACACACACACACACACAGATGCAGGCATCACACATGGACATACACACTTTGCACGGACAGAAACACACATGTGCTACCAAAGTAATCCCTATGTGCCACTCTGCTTACAGCAGATGACACAAAAATTACCTTTAAAGTTCATTATGATCACAGGTTGGCTGCTTGCTTGAGACCCCCAAATATTTTTGACTGTCGATAAATACTGAAATACTGGCCATCCATGGATATCTGTATAATGGCAGAGGGAAGAAAACAAATTAATTTTTATTACTGTAGAAATAAATATGCATGAAATGTAAATAAAATGGATCTATAACATCAAGGAATCAGTCTGAACTGGCCATTTCATTTTCATTGAGCTACATAGAAACACTGCAAATCATTATGAAATGAGTCCTGTTTGACAAGAAATTTCAACATACATATGTACAAAGCTTAAAATCTTGATCTCAGCACTGGAGTCAGTGTACTTTAATCTGTTACAAAAGGTGGGTATTACAGTCCAATGGTGGTAAACTAATTATATGATTCAGTTATCTTTATCATTCCTACTTTGGCCATATCGTTTGCAATTAAGCCTCAAGGTTGACCTATGCCTATTCCAATAAGTGAATTCATTGCTCCCTAAAGTAACTCTAGAAATACAACGAAACACTTGTGGCATGCGGTATTTTTTGACCACCACCATGCTCCAGGAGCAGTCTCCCTCACTAACATGAAAGGAGCTATTATTTTTTCTTATCTTTTTTTGCACTTAGAATTTTTCCCTCTTACCTGGAAAATAATGAAAATTTTATATATTTTAAAGAGGCAGTAGCAAGATTCAAACCCAAGACCACTGTATCATGAGGTCAGCTACCTAACCACAAGACCAGCGAGGATTGGTGTGCCAGATTTGCAATTCTAATCCTTGATAACATTTACGGAATAACTCGCTACTTCTTTGTGGTCAGCAATCATATAATGATAGCTCCACTCTGGAACGGTTGCCACAACCTATGCCCAGGAGCATGAGTGGTGGTCAAAATCTCACACTTGCACACTTGTGTGTGTACACTAATGTTGCATTTTGATCCTGTAGGTTTCACACCTCTATTAAACGGCTTATACCGGGGGTTCTCAACTATTTTGAAGTTCGTCGCTGGCCATGGCTGGCTGTATACCCTTCAAAATATTCATGCTCGCGGTCCAGAGGCCACCCCTTCTTTTGTATGTTGCTGTATATTTCAAAACGTTCCAAGAGGCCAACCACCAAAGCCTTCGCGCCCCCCATGGCCCCGGATTGGCCGCGGGCCGCCTGTTGAGAACCCCTGGGCTTATACTTTCATGTACAAACATGCCATCAGAAACTCTCATTTCTTTGCTATCATGCGACTGGTACCTTAAAGACACTATCAGTGATTCATCCAAGAGATTAAATATATTTGAAATTTGCAGAAATATCTCATAATTGAAGGACAAGTCTGTAGAATTTGCATAGTTATTTTTAGCAACTGAAAACGTAACAGAAAAGGAAGTAACGGCAGTGCTCAAAGATATGACTCTCCATTCAATTACTGTTGTATAAGTTCCGTAACGCAGTAAATGATTAAAATGTATGATTTTGGCCTTATTAGGTTGCTTTCAGTCTTAGCACTTGTAGGTATGTTAGGATACCTATACGTGTTACATAAATGCAAAAATTTGATTTTTGGTGATTTTTTTCGATTTTCTGATTTAGCAAATCACTGATAGGCCTTGTTACTCTCCGTGCTGGGCGCAATTGTGTATAATTAAACACATAAGTCAGTGACATGTGACACAGTTGCCAAATATTTGCAGGTCATTTGGGAAACCATCTAAAAAACACCCAAAAAACAAAGACTAGGCTTGTTTGGACTCATTTAATTGCATTTAGGCTGAATTTGAATATGCCCACGAAAATAAATAATTTTGAAATGTTTTTAACCCCAAAACTTCCAAGAATTGACAAAAAATCATGCGTGTGTCGAGTGCACTAGACATCCGCAGGGAGAGAGTTTAATATTAGGTTTTTCAGAAGATCTTGATACTGTCAGCCTGACAAGCATGGAAATTACAAAGGTTGACCAGCATCCCGGTGAGAAATTGGCACCCAACAAAATTTACCACCAAGGACAGACTATTTGAATAGAAGGACCGGCCATTTTTTCCCTGCAGAAAGATATGTATTTGGCATGAAAATTTAGAGTGATGACACTTCTAATTTACATATTTCTCCAGTAAGCCAGAACCCTAACAATGATATCTAGTTGAAAATTGCGCCATTTTAGGCAAATCCAAGCTTTTTTGAGGGTCAACTTAGGTATGAGGGATGAGGTATGAGGCCCACTGTCACTAATTTTAACAATGCCTGGCAGTAGTAGGGTTGGGGGTAATTAGAGGTGCAATTACAGCTTCAAAATACCCATAATCTAACGATTCACTGATGTTTCTTAGCATCACAATGTATTTTCGAATCAGACAACAACTTCAGACAGATTCATAGTGTTCAAGGTCAAATTAGACTCCTCACCATCTGCTACTTACATCTCCTCAAATTTTGAAAATTAATTTTTTGGTAACTTAATCTGTTGAACAACATGGGCAATTTCAAGAATTTCAAAACTGTTTTTTTAGAGTACTTTTAAAGAAATTGACACTATGTCATCATACATTGCTATCTACTGCAGATAGCACTACTGACGACATAAAATATCATCAAATATATGTGAAGTGCATAATCCTTGGTGATTAAGCTTCCATTTTTACAATTTACCAGTTCACAGTCACCTGACATTTCTAATGAGGTTTGGCCCTTTAGTGTCCCCGAGTCCGGTGACCCTGATGAATTCAGCATTCTGTACGGAATAATTATAAAGCGCATGTCCACATGCACGTTTTCTGTAAAGACTGCTGATTCATCAAGGTCACAAGTGCCCCAAGCTAGTGCCCCTGGATCACTGGACTGGTGTCCCTGATTTACTCAGTAGTCTTCACAGTACTATTGGGATCACCAGTGACCCAGGGTCACTACTCTAAACGGCCACACCTGTTAGGGTTCAGGTTTTGGGTTAGGGTTATAGTAATGGATTAGGGTTAAAGTAATATGGCTTTGGTAGTGTAGTGGGAATTGAAACATGCAAATTACATAGAGTAAACAGATATGGAAACAAATAACCTGTTGCCATAAAGATGGAATATTTTGTTCAAACCAATCTTAAAACTTAATTTCTATTTGAACGCCTCATTAATCATATTTTCTGTGATGATTACATATGAGTCCCCAACTACCCAGGTGAAGTGAATCCATGGATAATTGTCCCCGCCTACCGAGTTCGAACGGGGACTATGAAACTGGCACGTCCGTCCGTTTCGTTCCATTCGTCCCGTCCGTTCGTCCGTCTGTGACAAAAAAGTTAACTCCTTTGTATCCGATTTATCTTGAGTTTCCGTAAGGGCGAACATGAATGTAAACTTGGTGGAAAGAAGCGTTTTGATTATTTCTCTCGACCTGATTAAGTTGTGGCCGTTAAAATATCTAATTAAGTATCTAATTTGCATAATTTATGAGAATTTTTTTGCAAGGCCTGTGTCAAGTTTTCTGGAGTTCCGTAGGCGTATAATGATTAACTTGTGGAAGCAGCGGGCTGAGAGTTGTTGACCTGATTAGATTTTGGGCATAATTGGCGGGCAAATTGAGTATGCAAATCAGCTAATTAATATGCAAAAATCAGCTAAATAATTGCTTCTTTTGAAATGGTGCATCGGACATACCGTCAAAATTCCTGCGCTGCATGAAAGCCCTATCGTAAGGCACATCTTTTGCAATAGGTGATATATGCGGCTTAGTATGTCAAATGCGCTAATTAAATATTCAGCATAATTGCTGTATCCTCTGAAACGTTACATTCACCCGGGAAAAAATAGGCAAATTCCTTCTCTGCATGAGACTACTATGTCTATAGGGGGGGTGTAAGGGTGTTGGGGAGGGTTGAGGGTGTTGGGGGGGGGTGGGGTGTTTGGCGGCGGGGTGTTGGGGAGGGGGTGGGTGTTTTGGGGAGGGGGTGTTGTGCACTGGGGGGGGGTGGGTCCGGTGGGAGTTGTTGTGGTGGGGTGTTGGGGGGGTGTTTTTGTTTTTATACAAAATGTCGTATATAGGGGGTTTTGGTGTTGCGGGGTGTTGGGGGGGGAGGGGACTGGCGGGTTGCGGGTGTTGGGGAAAAGGGGAGGGGTTGTTCAGGGTATTGGGGTGGGGTTGGGTGTTTGAGAAAAGGTTTAAGAGGGGGTGGGTTTTAGCGGGGTGTTGGGGAGGGGGGGTGGAGTGTTGTGGGTAATTGGTGGGGGGGGTGGGTGTTGGAAGTTGCATATTTTGCATTTTAGTGATCGCAACATTCGGGCGGGGACATATTTTTACCGCAGTCGCGTTAATACAAGTTCGCCTCGTTTTGAATTACATAGCAATTCCATCTGTTGTTTGTTCCTTTTCCCTGGCTTGCCCGGGTGTGCTATCCCTCGTCCAACGGCATTGTTAAAACGCCGAAGAGTGATGGGAAAGGGACACACAGCCAGCCGTCCAACCAATTTCCCTTGGAGACACAGCGTAAATGGTTATGTAAAATTCCCTCAGACCTCATCGAGGAAGGTGGTCATTGAGGCCACAAAACCTCTTCACTATACCAACGATTGACTACAAGATGAGAAGATCGCTGACTGCTTAATCCGTGCCGTAGAGCCTGGAAAGTGCCAGCGAGCCGTCTTTGTCGTTAGTGGAGAAGACACTGTGAATCAATGTTTCCCACCAAACTTTAAATCGAAGATTGCTTCAACATGGTTACCGAGCAAGACGAATGACCAATTGTCCACACCCAACTCTTCAACACAGAGTTGATCAACTTCGGTGGGCTAGGGAGCACAGAAGATTACAGCTCGGACACTGGCGAAATGTTGTGTTTATGGATGAGAGCCGCTACATCCTTGACCATCAAGATGGAAGACAAAGGGTTCGTCGATTACGTGGTGAGAATCTCCGAGATGACTATTCAGGAATGGACTCAAGGTTGACATGGCTCAGTGATGGTATGGGCCAGTATTCATTATGGAAGTAAACGTCACTGGTGGTGCCAGATGGAAACATGAACGCCGTCGTGTACCTGGGCATTCTGGAAAACCACTGTCTGCCACATGCAAGAAGGGTTTATGCAAACAATTTTCGGCTGCAAGACGACAATGTCACGCCGCACAGGGCCGCTGTAGTGAGACAATTTTTTGAGGCAGAGGAGGTGGAGCAGATACCATGGCCTGCTTGCTCCCCTGATTTGAACCCTATCAAGCATGCTGGGATGCCTTAGGCCGAGCCATCAATTACAGGGACAATCTTCCTCAAACATTACAGGAGTTAGCTCAGCCTCTGACCGATGAGTGGGACGCTCTGCCCAGTGACATCATAAACAACCTTGTGAACAGTATGCCGCAATGTCTTGATGCACCAATTCATGCCAGGGGTGGCCATACTCTATGTTAGTGACTATTGACATTTAAAACAGAACTATTGAACATTATTTGATGCATGAAATCACCCAAAAATGTGATATGTAAAAATGACTGATGTGAAAAACTTGTAAAAAAAAATCATTAAACCTGCTGTTAAAATACCCCCTTTTCCTTTAGTTTCAGGCTCTTAAGACGCAGTTCGTAGAGGGTTAATTTTGAACTAAGTTCATGGTGATATGTTCGGAAGAGACTGATCAATCAAGTAGTGTGGCGATATACACCCTAGATATCATAAATAACTCGCACTGTAAGAATCATTCCATAAAAAGTGGTAAAAATATTTTATTCCAATTTTATGAGCAACAGTTTATCCACGAAATATAAGGTTTACATGACCAGACTTTTTTGTGTCATCTGCAAGAGGGTGCATATGGATTGCTTTGGTAGTGAGTGCATGTCTGTGTACATGTGTGTATCTGGGTAAAAATGTTTAAATCTAAACATAATTGCCCACTTTTTTCCACATAAATGTACGTGCACACATTTGCATGGTCCTTGGGTAGCGCTCCACATGTTATACCTCTCTAGGCAGATTTTCTTGATTGGATGCGAACATTTTCCCAGTAAGCAGGCAAAAAAGGCCCGATTTAGCTTGATTTTCAAGCTTTTTCTACATGGTCAACCTCTCTGGGGTGGCAACTTTCTTCCCTCCCCACATGTAGGCCACTGTCTAGAGGTATGGCCCCCAAAAATGGTCCAGATTTATCAAATTAGCTTGGTTGGTACCCCAAAATGTTCATTCATTTTTCATGACACTAGGATACCCATGGTCCTTTGGTAGTGCCCCATGTATTGGTGACCTTGTGTGACCTTCATGACCTCATGTGACCTTTGTTCCCATTCACAAATTGCGACAGCAGATGACACAGCATCCAGTAAAAACTGTATTTGGTTTTTACCTTCCCTGACATAGTGCCAACATGGTTTCATAGTTGGTCTAGAATTAAAACAAAATTGTAATTTTTTATCAACCCATCAATATTTATTTTTTTCCAAAATGTGTCATCCTTTTTTTTTTTTAAAATGACATTAATCTTCAATCAAACTTACAATTATACAAAAGTTTATGTACGTTGAGGACAAAATATAAATCTTAAAATGTTAGAAACTTATAGTTCTATAATACTGCATTTTTTAATTTGAATATTTTTTTGTAATTTGTCAAGTGATGAGTACTAACTTTTTGTGGACAATTCTGGTTTCAAAATCCCATGAAGGCAGAGAGGAAAAACAAGCAAACCAAACCATGGTCTAGCTCAAGCCTATAAACATTAACATGCTAGGCTGGGGGGGGCCTCCGCCTCAAAAACAAAAAACTAATGTGAGATAATGTGAGAAACTGGTCCTGTTGTGACAAGAAAATGATGTGACAAACTCCCCCAAAAAGATTGTGAATGCACTTGGAAACTGCCACGTGTAGTTGTCAAGTAATGCCTATTCATAGTAAAACACTTGAGAGGAATTATACATTAAGGTCTGTATGCACAAAAGTTAGACCAGGTTTAAAGTTAGACCTGTTAAGTCAAAATTAGTTTTGCCTAATGGATAGTTATTAAACTTTCATATATTAACTAGCAAATTTAAAGATCTGTTAATGCAAATTTCAAATAAATACAAAAATAGGGACAATGTAAAGGACAAATGTCTTTTTGGTGGGACAAAATGAAACTTAGACCGGGTCTAACTAAGGTAGACCTGGTCTAACCTTTTGTGCATACGGACCTCAAAGTCTCAAGAACAAGCCATACAGTACATCCAAAGCCATATCAACCTGCTACAGAACACAAGATGTCATCCAAAATGTGGAAACCTGATAGAAAAGTTATCAGGTCTGGTCATTGCACCTTTATCAAGCATCAGCAGAAGCAAAACTGTCATGCATTTTCTACCATGTGTCTGTTTAGTTTATTCACAGACAGATGTTCTGAAATAGGAAGGGAGCATGTTTCCATCTTGCTGATGCCAGCTTTTAACATCCAAAGATTAGTACAGCCCTTGTGGTCTGATACATGCACCATGCTAATCGAGACATTTGTCCCAACATTGGGCCACTTTTGCTTAGTTGCAAAACTTACAGACAATACATAATAAAAAAGGTTTTTGTGGAGCAAATAACAGGCTTGTGGAGCAGACAAAAAAAATAAAAATATTTTTGAAGGGGATGAGGGTATTCCATGCCAAAACACCAAGTGTGGACCCACCCTCTAGAGTTGTTGAAATTTGCAGTCAGAGGTACATTTATGGGGCTACAGCGGAGGTCAAAAGGAAAAAGTCAACTTCACTTCTGTTTTGCAGTATGGGCTCTCAAAAGTTTAGACTCGGACTATAAAAAATGTGATTCAGTATTAAAAAAACTTTATTTAATGCTATTATATAATCATTAGTTGCCACTTATTGAATCAATAACAAAGCAAGTAGAATTTCTTTGGCATCCCCCTAGTAAAAATAGGCCCTCAAATAGTAGCCATGGTGCAAAATGGACTAAAATGGGCCACACATAGAGGGCGCTTTATTTGACGCGTTCACCTGATATGAAGTTCTAGCATTGAAAAAATATTGCATACACTATAACAATCACTGTGATAGAAGGTTTGTTTTGTATTTTGATTTGTCTTCAGGAAAAAAAGGTGGATTTGGATTACATATCAAGCAAAATGAAGCTCAGTTTGGTTAAAAGTGCTGAATTCATAAACCTTTCACTATAAAAGTATTTGGGATGTTTTTTTTCCATCACTACAGACCCCACTTTAAGATGGAGCAGGTATCATCCAAAACATGTCCCAAACCAATTCCTACATGAATGTTAGTGACCCAGTTCAAACTTTTCCGAGTACTTAGTCAAAGTTTTGCACTTTTTCTGGTAAAGGTTCTGAATTCGCTAATTTACAACCAAAATGGCCAAAATTTGCTTCATCTGGTTTTCACTGACGACTTCAAAAATACAAACAAATCTATATCACAATGATTGTGTTATCGTATGCGCTAATATTTTTTCAATGCTAGAACTTCATATCAGCTGTACGCATCAAAATAAGCGCCATCTATGTTTGGTCCAATTTTAGTCCATTTTGCAACATGGCAACTTTGGAGGGCCTTATTTACAGGGGGATACCAATGACATCTTATGCTTTGTTATTGATGCAACAGGTGGCAACTACTGGTTAATAAATAGCATTAATAAGTTTTTTTAAAATGAATCACAATTTTATAGTCCGAGTCGTAAAACTTGAGAGCCACATAAACTTCAAAACGAAGCAATTTGAATTTTCCTTTGACCTCCTCGGTAGCCCCATAAAATGTACCTTTGACTGCAATTTCAACAACATCTGAGAGGGTGGGTGTTCCACACCTGCTGTTGTCTTTGGAATGGAACTTGACCCGGGCGCCTATGAGCACATGATGATAGCAGAATCTATGATTGATGCCAAAACTTAATTCAATGCACGCGAGGGAGGATCAAGTAAATTATACAAACCGAGAAAGTAACTTGATAAAAAAAATCAAAATCTTAAATTTTGTTGGCAAATACAAAAGGCTTTTGTTGTTTTACAGTATTTTAACTACATGGTTGTGTACTATAATCATGTAAAAAAAGGGAATTGCAAAGGGCAATGCTTAAAGGAAACTTAACACTAGCCTTAGAAATGGTACCACTACACGCACCCCACACACATATAAAACTAGTCCCTCAGCCTACCCCTCCCCTTCTAAGCAGTAAATACAGTCTGTAAAGTATTTCAATTTTCATATTTTTTTGTATCACATGGAATTATTTTAGTAGTCCAAAATCCAATCACCATCGCCTTTGATATAATTGCGTATAACTCACTTTTGAAATGAAAACAAATCAGTTGAATACCTGCTGTCTACTGTAGAAAGCATTATGAAGTGCAATGAGGTGTTTTTCATATCCATTATATGCTTTCAATTTTGATAACATGAAATTAGTTTGTTGTTTTCTTTTGCTGCTCCTACGTGAAAATTGACAATTACAACACCGTTGGGATCTATTGAATCAATCAGCGTTATGCAACATACATAAGAATATCTCCAAATCAAATTTTCACTTTTCACCCAAGGCATAGGTCCCACATCTGACTTTTGTCCTGTCTGGAGGCTTTTCAATGCATGTTACTGGCTGCACCACTATGTCTAACCAATGGATTGTAAAGATAACAATGACTTCTGAGCTCCTGAATTCAGCATCTAGTGATCTGTTATAATGAGTACAAAAATATTAGGCTACTATGTAGAAAGTCTTATGGTTTAATCATAATATCTTTTTTAGTTTACATTTTAACAACTATTTTTCAGTCCAATAAAAAATTTCTTTCTGGATTAACGAATGCTCACCGTGAATAGTTTGTATTGTGTTGCTGTGTGATACTTGAGATACCTATTTGCTTAAAAAAAAGCATTGCAAGGCTTTCAAATTAAAACCTTATTTCAAAACTTTCAGAGGGTATGTACAAGGGGGTTAGCAAAGTCTGATTCAGTAAAATTGATTTTTTCTAGTTTAATAGGATGTCTCCATATTTTGAGCTGGTGATTTCCATTCATTATTTTTTTTAATTATCATTCCATAAATCAAAATCATCCCCCATACCCCCCCCCCCCCCCCATCCCTATATGCCTTCTGAAATTCTTGGGCAGACGACACAAAAATAGTCTAATACAGAATGGCCAACTTTTAGAGCCTGGGCACTTATTAGGACGAATCTTATAATACATCAAGTGATCTTGGTCTGACATAGAGACTAGGCTTGGTGGTCAGAGGCTCAATGGTTTTCATGTGGTAGAGTTTGTATCGAGGCAGCACAATCCTATCCCTATCCAGAGGATGTTTTCAAGAAAGCCCCAAAATCCCATGCAAAAACTAGTTAAAGAAAGGCTCTGTTAGTTATAAAAGTGATTTGCAAATCAGAAAATAAAAAAATTAAAAACAGATTTTACATTTTTGTAACAAGTATAGAAGGTATAACTACCCTGCAAGTGATAAGGCTTCAAACCACCTAAAAAGACAAAATCAGACATTTTAGTCATTTAATACTGTCCGTAACGGAGCACTTACTACAATACGCAATTGTATGAGGATTCATATCTTTGAAAACTGCTATTTCTTCTCCTTTTTCTGTCATTTTTTCAGTGAAAATATACCTTATGAGAGTCTTACAGACTTATCCTTCCTTTTAAGCTATTTTTGCAAGATTCAAATATTTTTAAATCTTTGGGGTGAATCACTGATAAGGTCTTTAAATCACCAGGGGGCAACTGTCATTTGCACTGGTCAAATCCCATTGAATTGTGTACAAGTAGGGTGTTTTAAAGACTGCTCTATCTATGCCATAAGTCAGAGAGCCATTGTACATTAAAAACCTCTGGGGATAACAGACTTGATAGACATAATAGGCATCAATTGGTTTTCCTATTAATCACTGATGTCTGGAAAATAACAACTTCCAATAAACAACTCAAAGTCATGGACTCATAAATTCAAATTTACTGTCAAATCGTTATATGCAGTGCAAGTGACCATTACGTGACCCCTGGTGTCGACACTGGGTTAAACCACAAAGCATGCATTGTATGAAGGGATGTTCTGAATTCATTCCTCTTATCCATATCTACAATACCCTGACAATCAAGGCCTAGTCCTCTAGGTCAAAGAGCTGGCCTGGGTTTTGAAAATACTGTGTTTCGTACTCCTTATGCAAAGTGGTCATTAAACGTTGCCTTGTAAATTTCCCTTTTAAAATTAACAACCGCCAATCTCATGTGAGAGATGGTCAGGATTCATGCAAACAGTTCCCTGATGCCATCGATGTGAAATAACAAAGAGAAGCAATGCAACTTTTATAGGCCATGTACAAAGCCCTATGGGCATAACGTCCCGCCTCCAATACTTTGGCTGTCATGTCCCTCCAGACTGCCACATGGGTCCTGGTTTCTTTCCAACAGCCTGTTTCAAAGCAGTTCTTCTACACTTTACCCTTGATTCACAGGCAGAGGACCGTGAAGTTGAAGTCAACTTGAAATCAGACATGATCCTGTAATGATATGAGAGTGTCATGATTTGAGATTTTTTTTACAGAATTGGTAGGTATGTTTTAGATAACCTGTACACAGAGTGGGCGCCCTTCATCATGATTTACATAGGTTTTGGATTTAGGTTTTGGAATAACTTTGCTATACTACTTACCCTAGACTGCTAAGAATTTGTACACTCATTATTAAATTGTGCATTTTTTTTTTTTTTTTTTTTTTAAAGTAAATTTCAACATTTTCTGAGCATTGCTAACTTTTTGGCTTTGTTTCAGCAGCTCATTAAGCCTGTAAGGCAGTTAAAACCATATACAGTATAACATGCTCACATTTTTGTTTTAATTTTTTTTAGATATATCACACGGGTCCTACAATGCACAACTTGTGAAGCAATTACCTGAGCTAACACTGCAGCATGCCAGATCATTGTACTAGCTAGATGTCCCCATTGTTTGATCCCAAAAGACGAGCATTTTCTAACATGCAAGAACAAACGCTTAAGGGCCTACGGTAGTCCAGATTTACTCCCCTCTGGCAGAACTTTAAATTTGATAAGCATACCTCTACAGTCCTGCCAGAAATTTCTTCTCAGGCAAGATTGCGTACATGCATGCATGATGTATCAACCTGGAAGCACAAATAAGTTCTAATGTAATTGGTCTATACCAACCGTGCAATTTGATTTGCATAATACACTGCTTTCGTTTGGGCTTGCCCTGGAGAATTCTGCAACTGTAGGCTGAGGCTAGCTAGGCTAGGCGAGCCTAACTGGCAATTTGGCCTGAAGAATAAAAAAAACATAATGGCACTGAATATGTTATAATGGTTTTTATTTACAATTTGGTCCTAGTGGTTTGGGATTTGCATCCCGGTGTAAAAAGAGATAAGGTCCCTCTAAAAGACAATATTCCAGTGCTCCTAGATTGGCAATGGATAAAGAGCATGAACTAATTTTGCGTGAAGAGTCATTGACTCGAGTCATGTACAAATCGAGTATTCTACACATTGTAAGTGCTATGAGTTCATAGGACTTATCTCCTTTCCTGCCACACTGGTCCCCTGGAACCATATTCAGGGCTCCATAGTCTGACGACAACGAATAAAGCTTGAAACTAATGTTTGGGTGAAGAGTCAACTGAATCGAATTGCCTATAGGATGCTATTCACCGTGTCCGTTGTAGCCTGTTATTGTAAGTGGAACTATGATCCCTGAGGACCATATTTCCGTCCCAAACTGGCATATGAGTAAGGGTTTTGCTGTTCTAAAAGGAAAGGATCCGGGAAGGATTCAAATGAAGTCTGCACTTGGGTTTATACGTCTAGCTCATCATGTTGTCATAGTCTGATGTTTATGTTTCTATTTTCTCTCAATTGCGCATCTAGGTCACGACCGTACCCAGCCAGTCACTCTTTCATCTAGCATAGCAACAGTTGTACAACACAACTAATTTTTAAAACAACCAATCACTTGCGAAGTGTAACCGATCCAAACAGGTGCATATGTGAGTGCGTACAAGGCAAGCACAACCATAGAACAGCAAAACCCCCACGAAAAAGAGAAAATAAACTCCTGGACAGATTATAGCTATTTGCTATGACTGATCATACTCTGGCTCATATTTCTTGGACAGTTTAGAACGTATACGCACACTTCCCTTCCCCCGCCAAACGGCACAACCATCCGTCTTACATACACTAGACGCAGTACAACAACGCAAAGATCGACGCGCGCGTTTGGTTATTTCCAAGAATTCTGGCCCAGGAGTATAGTCTTACTTCCTGTCATGATCGACTGTAGTACATGCATGAGTAATTGGGTACTTTTTGTCATAATATTTTTACCTTAGACTTAAAGCAATTTTACACATTTTTTTGAAGATCCGCCCCACTTTTCAAAATTTTGATATTTTTGCACAGTTACGTACGTTGGTAATTGACAAATTGTCCAGTGAAAAGTGATCTTACACTATCCCTGCGCCCTCTCCTGTCTCCAAATGCGTATTTATCAACAAAATAACGATTTTGTAATTAGAATTGGGATCCCCAGATTGGACTTACGTGCAGAGCCTGAAATGCAGGTTTATGTCCGTCCACGAAGAAATTTGGCCACCTGCAACCGATCGAGACCACTCCCCTCTCCCTTCGATTTTGCCGAACTACTTACAAAACACTAATGGATGAGCGTAGACACGTACATTGCGCTATTTTCCCAGGCTATTTCACATGGAAGGCCGTTTCCATCAGCCGTTGAATTATTATCTTGTTTGGAGTGAAGGCGAATCTATCAGAGGAAAACTTCATATCCTTACAAAATGTCGGGGCCAATCCCCCTTTAACTAAGCCTGGTCAGTGCTCAAAAAGTTAGACCAGCATTGCCAGGACTGCAGGTACAACTAGAAGACCTGGTATGCCTATCCTTGGTACAGAATTATTATTTTGTCCAAATTTACAGTTATTCATTTTTCCTTCATAACATAAAGCACCAAGAGATACCTAGGAATTTCAAAGATGTATGCAACTTCCACGAGTCCCATGTGTCTTCACTCAGTCTCTGTGGCAAAACCCAAATGTATTTGCCTAATTATTTATACTAGGTACAGATCACCCTCAGCCTATCTAAACTAGACCCGCCACGGTCTAATCTTTTGTGTCTTACGGACCTAAACTACAGAAACAATTTTAAAAAAAAACCGCTGAAAATGGATTCCACAATGCTGCTTCTGATACTCAACTCCCGTCCTTGGCTTGGCTAAGTTACGTCCATAAGGTTTATTCGTACCAACGCACGGTTTCAACGGAGATGACATGACGGACGAAACTCAACCATCGCATCGACTTCATGAACGAATGAATCATAAACCCATAAATCCTCCCGTTATCGTTTTGGGTACAATAGCCACAATTTGATGATTTTAGTCGCAAGTGATTTTATCATATATTTTATGCAAATTTTTACATTTTTGGTAGGTAAATCTTGTTGATATTAATCAAAATTAAAACAGGAATTTTAAACATTATAAAGTATTTATTAAAAACATTTGAAAGCAATTTCAATCTAAAAAAAAAAGTCCACGAAACGTGTGATTTCAAAATTTATAATAGTGCTGAAATTGATTATTACTATCAATCATCATACTCTGGAGAAGTTCGTTATTTTAAAAATTTAATTTTGATACAAAATAAGTATCTTATTCATTATTCCTGATTTCAAAACTTGTTTATAGCTATAATCATGCATTTCCTCCAACGCCTTTTTCACACTCAATTAGAAATGGGGGGGACAAAGGAATAGGACGAGGAAGGGAGGTCTAGTCGTGTCCTTTATAGAAATAAATGGCATCTTTCTTTTATGTCTTAAGTCGGATTTTTATATTAACGTCGATAATACGATAATATACATAGCGAAAACAACTTTATTTTGATAAAAAAAATATCTCTTTTTATTGCAAAATCTTTATACATTGTTACAATACTTGATTTCCCTTCTGAAGATGACCGATTAAAATTTGATTGACGTGTAATATGTTTTATGACTGCCTCGGTTCAAACTCTCGGACTTATGTCACAAGTCGGAACCTCCAAAATATACTACTTCTCGCGACATCGAATTAGGCGCAAGTCGGACGATGCTGAAAATAATATATATATATATATATTATATAATCATATAATAATCATTATAATATATATTATATATATCTATATATATCTATCTATATATAGTATACCTTAATATATATAATAGCTATATATATATATTATAAGATTATATATAATCTATAATATATATTGACTGTTTGACTTTGACAACAGTTTGAAATCTTTTGCCGGAATGGTTACTGTTTTTGTTTTTAGTATATGTTATATTTTGTCATGTCCAACAACCAACTTCCAAGCCACTTCATGTCTCTTTAATGAACTTAACCAGGGGAAAATAATCAAAGCCAAGCAAGTTGAATTGAAAGGCGGATACATGATCGTCGTGTTTCATATTCGAGCTTATAACTGTCTCTTTTAAATTCAAGACGAATCTCGATTGACATGTGCACCCACTGTACTTTTGACGTGACACGACAATTTACGACATATGTGCTCTAATCCAGGGACGTTCGGATTTCATTTCGTACAGTTTGGACAGAATATGATACAAAAATATTACAACAACGTTGCTGCTATTGGGGCATCGTGTCTGTTAGTGTGCACACCGGGTCCGAATTATAGAGAGAGGTCCTAGAGGCATCCCGAATTACCGCCCTCTAATATCCGCCATGGAATGACAATAAATTCTTCGAAATTGACTCATGGGACGGAATTTTGGCAATTAGGGTTTCATATGAGTTGTAGCGGAATTATTTGCTATCGGTTCGCACCGTTTAAATTGTTTCGGCAAAATATTCTTGTTCTCGGTGAATTCATATGAAAGTAGGGCGTACTCTTGAAAGACAGTTTCTTGAAAGGTGGTTTCTAGGAAGGCTCTTTCCTGTTCATTTCACAGGTGCAGCACTCAAAATGGTTCTTCAAAACCAGTTAGGGTCCTTAGTATGTTAGTTCAGGAGAAAGTATTGGTTTTTCTTGGTTGTTGCAAAGACATTTATTAGGGTTTCATTAAAAAGAACAGTGAAGAACCTTTCCGAGAGGTTATACTTAAAGGATGCATGTCAGATATAATTTTGTCTTTTCTGAACAAGAAATATTGCTGAGGCAGATAAGCTATCACCATGTAATAAATATTGACATTCACCATTCTTGTCAGAATGGTCAGCTGGTGGTCTACCGAAGAACTATAACAAGATAGCGTTAACAGAATAGCGCTATCTTGTGCTGTAGTTATGCTTTGTTTGTGTAAATTCTATAAAATGGCTTTACGATATGGTATAAGTATTAGATAATACCTCTAATGGTAAGTATTAAAGAATACTTCTAATGGTAAGTGTAGGATAGTATTCCTCTGAAATGGCTTTATGAAAGCGAGTATTAGATAAGGTAGTGCGGAGAACACTTTGGGGCATCAAAACAAAGGTAGCGTTGATATTAAAAAAATATAAAAGGTTGTGTTGATAATCAAAATGCGTCAGATACATTGCTCAGGGAAAATTAAAAGAAAGGGTGTTCGTTTTGATACAATGCGAGATATGCGTTCATTAATGCTTGCCCTTTATATTTTAAAGCTATATAAATAATCTAAATAGAGTTTCAACCCCGTGTTTATTTATTCGAGGAGTATGCACTCGGTGAAATTCCATGCTCCATTGGAACATAAGGACAACTTTAAGCCTGGAGTGGCTTGTTATGTACGTTTGGGACGCCAGCACGGATCTTGGAGAGGATATTGAATGGTGCCAATTAAGGCTGGGTTGGACCCAAAGTACGTGGTTCGTGGGGAAGGCGCTAAATGTGATGAAAGAATTTCAGAGTACTTCTACCTGAAATTTCATCTACTAAATTCTATTCCAGATGGTGTGTTTTAGACCTCCAGATTATCCGAAACAGGAGGCAAGTAGGTTGGTTTGAATGTATCTTTGATCACATATTTAAGAAAACTGAAATAAAAAAAATCCTGAGGTGGTACTTCAGCGCTCTTAAAGGCTGACTCAGAGTTTTCGAAATATACTTTTTGTGTCGCCTGCCCTAAGGCAGGAAGACACATAGGGATCACTTTGTCCACTGTTGTTGATGTTTTGTGTCGCCTGTCCTAAGGCAGGAAGACACATAGGGATCACTTTGTCCACTGTTGTTGATGTCTGTTGTTGTTGATGTCTGTTGTTGATGTGAAAAAGGGTTACCATTTGCTTGTAATATGCTCATACTTTGATGGATTTAAACCAAACTTGGGTCACAGGTGCTACATGGGATCCCTCATTTGTTGATGAGGTCAAAGGTCACATATTCAGGTCAAAGGTCATGTGAGGTCAAGTTGTAAAATAGGTGATGTCTGTTGTTGATGTCTGTTGTTGATGTGAAAAAGGGTTAACATTTGCTTGTAATATGCTCATACTTTGATGGATTTAAACCAAACTTGGGTCACAGGTGCTACATGGGATCCCTGATTTGTTGATGAGGTCAAAGGGCACATACCCAGGTCAAAGGTCATGTGAGTTCAAGTTGTAAATAGGCTGAAAATGTAAAATTGACCTCATTTGAAAAGCTGCAGTTCAATTGGAACCAAACTTGAGTCATAGGTGCTAAATGGGATCCCTTATTTGTTGATGAGGTCAAAGGTCACATACCAAGGTCAAAGGTTATGTGAGGTCAAGTTGTAAGATAGGCTGAAAATGTAAAATTGACCTCATTTGAAAAGTTGAAGTGCAATTGAAACCAAACTTGGTTTATGGTGTTTACATGCAAACCCTCATTTGTTTATGAGGTTCAATGTCATATATCAAGGTCAAAGGTCATGTTAGGTCAAGTTGTAAGATAGGCTGAAAATGTAAAATTGACCTCATTTCATCATTCACTAACCGCGACGGCAGGCGACACAAGCGGTCCGAGGACCGATGTATTTTTTGGTGTAGTAATTAAAAATAGTCATCTAGAACCAAATTCTAAGATTAGAGATGAATTAGATTTTTCGTTTTCAGGCAGTACACATTTATGTAGAGTATAATAGTCCCGTAGGATACCGTGTATGACAAAAAATCAGGATCCGGCATTTTATGACAAAGTTGTGATTTTCTATATGAAAATTTGATTTGAGCTTAGTTATGGACAAGCATTATGTATATGCAAAAACACAATTTGTTTGAAAAATGAGTGCGCCCTCATCGGGAAATCTCTGAGTCAGCCTTTAATCACATGTTTTTATGTGGACCTCACAAATACATTAATCTTGAATTTCTGTTAATACTTAGGTCTTTTCAACAAATAAATCCATTTTGAGAAACATTAAATTCTTTCACAAATGAGGTAAGCATATATGATTATTAACTGATGCAATTCTTGATACAAATTAGAATACTTAATAATCGATTGTAAATTTTAGTACCAATTCAAATTGCACGATTGGGCTTTATTTGGTTGAATTTAACTATTTAAACAAAAAGCCATTTGAGTTTAACTACACGGCGGCTTTAATGGAAAACACTGTATGCTTACCGTCCGTGTTTATAAGAATATAATATGTAGACCCCGTTCACAAAATTGATTCATTTCCGAAAAATATTAAACGTTTTTCATTTGGCTTTCAACATTCATGTTTTCGTGAGAGGGTCCCCATGAAAACATGTGATTAGGAGTACTGAAGTAGTCTGCCTCATGTAGAAACGCCTTTTTTAAATCAGTGCTTGTCTTAGTTTTCTTAAATAGGCGGGGAATGGGAAATCGGTTGTACCCCGGAGGTGTACTCAAAACCAACCTATTTGGCTCGAGTCTTGTCTCGGATAATCCGGACCTCTAAAAAAACATCATCTGGAATATACTTCAGTAGATGATTTAATGTTTGCAGTTCGTATGAGGAAATCACGTGTAGCGGGTGTCAATGGCGGAAATTAAGCTTCTTATTTACACAAGATGAAGTGGAGGAGTTAAAAATAATGTTATGAAGTATTTTAAAAATTCCAATCAATTTAAATTTAGAAAGCTTTCTACTTAACATTATATTTACTAAAATGTAGCGTAAGGTGGCACACCTCCGTTCATTTTATTGAATCCACTCATTCTACGTCGCATTATATCTACACATGCTACTTCATTGCTTACTAGAACTACTTTAGTTCTTTTGGCTCAATGCTTAATTCGTAATCTGCTGTTTGACATTTCTTGTTTCAATAAATGTTGTAATTAAAATTTTAATTCTTTATTTGTTAGTGTATTTTATTGATATGTATAATAATTTTGTTTAATTATGTATTTCTTATGAATAGGACTTCTTGAGAGAGCAGTACTTTTACATTGAAAGAGCTATTCACATCAATAGAATGATTTAATACATGAGTATAAGAAAATTATTACGTAACCCTAGTTGCGACATAGCTACATACCATGGCGTCAATTAGGCATCTTTGTTGTTATTGTTCTTTCGTATAAAATTTGTAATGGTGTCTGTGCTGTGCTTTGGTACCTTGTATGTGTTCCATTTATCAGAATCAGCGGATGGGGTCTAGCTGTGTGACGCCCACTTGAACCAGCCAAAAATCGACGAAGTCCTGTAAACGTAACTAGTTTAAACAGTCTAAACGGTCGATAAGATGTTTCCCTTTATAGGGCCCCTTGAACAGGAGGTAAATAGTTCAACTTGGCAGACCTGTCCTGCAGAACAACCCAAGCATGCAGAGAATACAAAAGAATCACCTGCAAAATAACTGAAATGTTCAGGTGAACCAGGTGCATGTATTGTATTCTTTGCATGCTTGGATGATGTGGGGCATAATTTACCTTCCGTAGCTTTTCGTGAAAGGAACCTATATTTGAAAATGGCTGAAGCGTGTAAGAATACCAGTGTATAATTATAGCCAGAATATGTTTTGAATAATAGAAAACTGAATTTTGTATTTTGTCGTATTATTTGTGCAGGATTTAATGTAATCCGCTAGAAATCGAGGCAAACTCAAGAGTGCATTAACTTGTCGATTGAAGTTCAAAAAAGAATCAGCTCTCCAATCCTGCATGCTCCGTCGACATTTGCCAAAGCTAACACTTGTCCACTTGAGGAATGATAATCCACATTGATGCTGAAATTGAAACTCTTGACTGGTTAAAATCATACTTGGGAACAGCGTTGTTATTCTTGAATAACGACTTCAAAGACTCTTTATCTGACATGCTCAAAGACTTCCTCATGCAATTTCCCAATCCCCATACAAAACACGTGTCCTATAGGGATAGTAAGTTGTGCACTCAAGGGCATAGAGACCTTGTTGAGACATTTGCCTTATTTTCAATTCTGGACTTGAGTGGACTAATGAAGTCAAAGTACATTTTATGAACATATTGTTTGCATTTTGCAGACGTTTGTCAATGTCAACGATTTGTTTCTTTTGTAATATGAATTGCCGTTAGTCCGTCAAGACGAACATCGATGACTGGATCAATAGTGGCGAGATCAAGTCCTTCTTGACGGACTAACTATTTTGGGACTATTTAAAGAGACACTGGCACATTTGAAAAATAGTGCGCCCTCAAGATTTTTCAAAATCGATATTTTTGCATGGTTGTAAAGCTTTTATATACAAAAGCCCTCACTCGAAATGATTAAGACCAAATCAGCTTCCTTATATGGGTAAACGGAACGATTTTGTAATTTAGCGTTGCCGGCGACGCGAAATTCAGCAGACGACGAAAATGGCGTTTAACACAAGAACACGCACGCCGTATGCATGTTTCCCACGCTATGCACACTGTTTGACCGGTCTATAACCTTGTGGTTTTAATATCAGTGAGTACGAGTCAATATATTCATGTAATGTACACATTTGTTGATTAAAGTTATGGAAAACTTAAAAGTTAGCCTACAAATTACCTGGATATCTTTATCCTCATATCAATGTCCCTATCTGTTTTGGGTATGTTATTTTTATGTGTAAAATATATCTCTGTTCTTCCAATGGCCTAGACTATCATTTGAGAGCAAATTGAAGAAATTTCATATTTTGTGAAAATGTGCCAGTGCCGCTTTAAACTGGGCTGCACATAAACACGCAAAATAGTAGGTGAGCAGAAATTTCTCTATATATTGTGAAGTGCATTGGAAGCTGGAATTTTTAATGGAAATGTTTTAAGTTTGATTTTTATTGGGGTACGGCTCCTTGCTACTAGTGGGATCCATTGAACTCGCCATAGCGAGTCCCACTTCTACTATATTTTGGCAGGTTGACAACATTGTTTAAATAAAAACTGTTGAGTAATCCTATCATCTCGATTATCCATGTCCTTTTTCTTAAATGTCAAAACTCAATAATCATTCAAATTATTTGGTAAGAAAACAATTGTCGGTACTTTGTATTTTTCTTATACATCTACAATGAGTAACGTATCATGTGATGCGAGCTCTTATTTCATTGCCAAATAAAAACTGTTGTATCAATACGCTATCCTCGGGTTGATTGCCAGCTTCGAAGAGTTCCTCTGATGAGTTGCCTTCGCCTTGTGTTGATACTTTTATCCCTAAGGAGTGTGTATAAACACGGTCTTCGTCACCAGAGTGTGATACTCATCTGTTTTTCGTACACCGTCTGCAAGGGTAGAGGTTTCACCGACTCAATGATTTCCTCATAGGAAACGTCATGAGTTGTCAATGTCATCCATGTAATCCTCGTCAGGTTTTTGACTCATATCAATTGACATCTTTGCAAGGATATACTGCAGATAAATCTGTCCACTTTTTCTTGCCCAAGAGATTACAAATGACGCTCACTGGTGGTACCGTGATGTCTCTTGTCCACTTCTTAGCGGCGATTGAAACAAGAAGCTGTTGAAGTTGTTTCTTTTCAATCCATTTTTATGCATATAAGAATAAGTTTTGTACAACTATCAATGTCTATGTGTATCAATGTTGATGCAATCAGCTAGGAATGGGATGAACACTTTGGGTAGACGTTTCATATAGAAGTCCCATGGATGCAAATGAGGTATTGCCATTCATTCCTTCAAGCGCTACCGCACAACGTCATAGCGCATGACGGGACCAATTGTAATACCTTATTTGCATGCATGGGACTTCTATACGAAACGTCTACCACACTTTGGACCTAAGAAGTATGGATTAAAGCCACTAGCAGTCATTTCTTAGGACGCAAACAAACGCTTCAGTTTTTACTGAAGTTAATTTTTATGTATTTTCCTCCCATTGTACATTGTGCATTGTTGTAGTAAACCTTGTTTGTGAAAGAAGTCGGAACACGTTTTTTTGGTTTAAATACGGGCGATGTTTTGTTAAAAATGTAGTTTCCCCCGACATTATGACACCATTAAGAACCTGTTTTACGGTAACTTAATGAGCTTTAGTCCCTGTAGTTTAGTGGGTAAGAACGTCTGTCCTATTGACTCAGAAAGTCGCCGGTTCGAATCAGTGACCTCTACACATGGATAGCGGGCTGCCGCACAGTAGAATGGTCGCCGAGTGAAACATCAGGAAGTTGCCTTTGGACCTATACAATATGGCGGAAACAATGCATATTCCCGCCATATTGAATAGGTCCAAAAGCAACTTCCTGATGTTTCAATCGGTGACTCAGACCCGCTGTCCATGTGTAGAAGTCAGTGGTTCGAATCGGGCCATGAACACATTCTTTCAGAGCTTATAAATTATGTAACTATCGATGCATTATATCGTACTACACCTACGTTATTACACCATTCTGGTTTTCATCTTTCAGCCCACATGCCTATATCGACAATTCTCCTTTCTAAATATATTTAAACCAAATTTGAAACAGACATTCTTTTCGTGATTTGAAACATAGGAGGTATTAATGACACGTCATGATAAAAGTTTCGGCACACACAGCATTTGGATTAATCTTTAAAATTAAAAAGTAAAAACACCAGCATTTTCCGCTTTGAAATAGACACCGTCTATGGTGATAGCTAAGCTTATCGTCTAAAGCATTTTCCAAGTTAAATATTAAAACCAACAAGGAATTTTCTAGAATCTGTCCCACACACGTTTATCAGCAAGTTGTCCTTTTTCCAGCAAACCAGGTATTATACCGCACGCGTTTTGGAATGAGTTCAACGGATAAAAGTAGATACATATCCAGACACATTCTATCATGGGCTTAACCGCTCCATTCGAACTGTGCTGCTTTCTAATGTTTTTGAAATTTTTCGGACAAAGATTTCATGTTAAAAATCATTCGTGTTTATGCTATTCGCGGGCGAAGTATTAGGTCTCTAAAACAACGGGATCCAGCAATACGCCACTTCTATGTGAGCGATGTTCAATTAAATGCCGACCCCTATTGTCTGTTTTCCGGGTCCTTTTCAATTGAACGAATCGGGTCAACGAGTCATTCCACTCGCTAACTCCACTACTCCAGATCAATATAGAGGGATCGCAACGTAAGTGATTGTAGAAAATCGCAACCAGAAGGGTAAAGTCTGTGGGCTGAAAGTTTTAAGTCCTAGGCGATATTCTTGGCCACAGGTGAAAAATGCGCCTTATCCGTCATACTTAGCACCTATTAGCATGCTCACATAATCATTACACCTTAAAGCACACAACCACCTACCTAGCCCATGTCAAAACACCCCGATACGCACAAAACGTCAATATTGTATTTGTAAATGCGCTCAAAAGCCAACATGTCAGTGCCCTACATGGTACACTGCACAATAGAGGGCTGCATGGTTATCCAGTCTATATAACATCCTTGTTCAAAATCCTTGATCACGCTACCGTGTCTTGAACCATGATTTAATGATCGGCACACAAAGCCTATGACAGAAAATACATTCCAAACGGAGGGTGATTCAGTTGACAGTGAGTTATTTAACTACTTTAATGGATAATCATCAAAAGTAAATTTTACTGTAAAGGCCGTCAGTTAGACATCGGCTTTGACTATATCTTGTAAGTTACCAGCAATAGTGTCACCCGTAACACCTGCTTATCACCCATACCAGCCCATACTTAAGTGAACATATATTCGCGTAAGAGCGATCTCTATTCACAGCAAAAATCAAATAAACTTGGTACATTTCGTTTGGGCTCGTGCTATCACTAAAATTGCTTCATTAAAATGTTCCTTCTTTATCAAGTGTTTTGGGTTTGCTTTTTTTACATACAATTGAAGCTCCTTATACGGTCCTTTTAGTACCTGTCTGATCAGTGAGACCAGAAAAAAGGTATGAATCTAACAATAAAATACTAACTTCAAACCACCAAAGCATTGAGATAAACGGAATTAAGAATTTAAAGATATTTTTCTTACTTCATGCGTGCGTTATTATCTTAAATGATTTTGGCACTATGTAGTATCAAGTTCAATATTGTTGCTGGTTGTGAAACCTTGAATTCTTAAAGTATGTCTCTAGATACCTATTTGTTTTTTTGAAAACTGTTCATCATACTGAACAAAAAAATAAACGTAATTAATCACCAGGCGAAACTTCATAGAATTGTTACACCATCCTATTTCTTTGTCGTCGAGCTTACACATTTATTTCACAATGTTCTTAGTCGCAACCCCTGATGTCTTTTCAAGAAGAGGAAAGGTTGAGAAGAAAACACCAGTATTCTTATAATCATCTCGACATCTTTATAAATTAATAAACGCCTCAGTGTGATGTGTATCACACATTTATTATGCATTTTTGTTACCTGTCTTTTCTTTATCTATAAACTTGATATGACCGTTCCTAGCGCGTCCTTGCCTTGAACACATATTTCTAACAGCTCTGAGCCAAACCCTTCGGTAAAATCGTGCGTCCGGAATAGATATAAAATTAATTTGATGCGAGGAGGTAATCTCAGAAGGGCCAGCGGTGTAAATGACTACCTTCCTGCCCGAAAGTGTTACAGTGTGAACGAATGAGAAGTGCAGTGTTCCGATGTAACTCTCTACTTGCAAAACATTACGCAACTTTGAAAGTCAATCAAATGATCAGTTGCACCACCACTCCCAGCAAAAAAAAAAAAAAAACCGGATTAAAAAATTTCGGTAACCGTTGGGGCAGAATATTGTAACATATTTTAACATAACGTTTACACTTTAAAAACATCAAGAAATTTTTAAAAGTCATGGTTATTAAATAATTCCAAAGATAAATGTTTTCTAAATTTCTGAGGGACGTCATATTGAAACATTGTAACAACAAAAAATATCTCAACATGTTTCTAAATATGTAATTCATAATCTTACATTTAATTGTTTCTAAAATTATCCTGCGTTATTGGGTAAGTGTGTCATATGTTGCGAAGAAAGATGGCGTTTTTTAATCCTAATTGTTATCAACATTCCCGAAAGTTTTTTACTGTAATACCTTTATCATTATTTTGTCGAAGAAAATTGAAAGTTTGAACGCTTCCAAATAATTATAACGATGGAATGGAATGTTCTACGTCATATTTTTCCTAAATTTCGAGTTAGGACCTATAAAGTATATAACGCAAGGAATCCGCCTTTCTGAGATAATTTCCTTCAAAAATGATGACCTTTACCCAATTTCCTCCATTGCTTTGGATTGCGTATATACTATATACTATTTAAACAAAAATACTTTTATGGGTCATCCTTTGATATTAAGCAAGATATGACATTAAATATTTCTTTCCATTGTGATATGTATTGCAACTTGCACTCTTTATTAAAAAATATTCAAGTTTTGACAGAAATTTCAATAGATAAAAATATGTTGGCGACCCCAACTAGATAGTGTTGTATTCCTTTCATGAATTTTAGATCATTTGTGTTGATATATAGAAAACCCGTAAGATGGTTTCATTTGTTGCCAATTCTTTAATGTAATTTCCTAGATGTTCGGAGGAATAAAATTATCTGTAGGGGCCGAAGGGTTAAAGCGCCTTTTTTCGAATTAGAAAACCCGCGTTCAACATAACTTTAAAACAAACATATACTTATCTGCGACAAACATCACATGTGTTGGCTTAGCATGTGAATTCTGTAGGGAATTGTGCTGGTTGGATCCAGAAATCGGTGTTATGTTTTTAATATTTTACATATCAATGATGAAAGAAACGGTATTTTTATGAAGAAATTAATTATATTTCAAGGTCTAGCGAAACGTAAATAGATGTTTTAATGGAAATTTACCTGTTTTTGACGAAAGGAGCGTTAAGGCCTAGCCGAAGGCACAGAATATTTGAGTGTTAATGTTCAGAATCTCAGTAGCAGTGACGCTTTAACTATCAAAAAATAAACTGTTATTATTAGTAAAACGTTTGGGCTGCCGAACCTCAAAGTTACAACAGTATATTTAAGAGTATGTCTGCGAATAAATTGCGAGAGAATTTACCTAGTTTACCTAAATGGCAGTTGTTCTTGTACAGGGTGTTCTTGTGCCTTGTACTTTTAGGAAGCATTCATTTTGTTTTAACTAGAAGAAGTTGGTTCCGATTCTGGAAATTCACTTTGAATTTCCGATGATGGTGGTGCTTTAGCCTGGCGGATAAGTTGAGTGTTGATGTTAAACCAATAGTTCGTTATTTGTGTTTTTATCATGCCCTTTTTTGTTATTATTTTTAATATTTTATTGTAATGTAGTCTGTTTTATCCACATTTTCATCTGCATGTATGTCTTTGTAATAAGCTCATTTTGATTTTATATTGTCCTATGTGTTCTTGTTAATTTATTTTTTTGATGTTACGTTTATCACAATTTTTGTTAAATGTTTTAAGATTCCTCTTGCAATAGCTTCACTAAATGGACTATCTTAGCTGTTTTTCCTTTTTTCATATATTTGTGAAATTTAAAATAACTAAAGAAATGAATACATTTGCTTTGACTCCACCTCATTTTCCTTGGATATGGAGATTTGGCACGGTTGTGTTACTGTTAGTATCTGCATGTATTGAACTATTGATATTTGTAAATATTCAAATCGGGGATTCATGGTCTTCATCAGCCCAGCCGTCCAAACAAAAGTCGTTTTTTTCTAGCTCTTTCCTTGTATCTATGTGTCCTAATCCTGCCTGAGACACATCTAGTGGATACTCTGTAAAGATTATATCCTATGTATCCCAGTCTATGGGCATTCTGTGGATAATTGTATCCTAGTTCTGCCCTAGGCACATCAAGTGGATACTCTGTAAAGATTACATTCTATGTATCCCAGTCTATGGGCAATCTGTGGATACTTGTATCCTAGTTCTGCCCTAGGCACATCAAGTGGATACTCTGTAAAGATTATATTCTATGTATCCCAGTCTATGGGAATTCTGTGGATACTTGTATCCTAGTTCTGCCCTAGGCACATCAAGTGGATACTCTGTAAAGATTATATTCTATGTATCCCAGTCTATGGGCATTCTGTGGATACTTGTATCCTAGTTATGCCCTAGGACATCAAGTGGATACTCTGTAAAGATTATATTCTATGTATCCCAGTCTATGGGCATTCTGTGGATACTTGTATCCTAGTTCTGCCCTAGGCACATCAAGTGGATACACGTGATGATTTTCTTATGTTCTTAAACTCTGTTTCCATCTGTTATGACTCGTCAGTTTTGGCGGGAATGACATATCGCAAGGAGACAACTAATTCATTATAAGGTATCACCCGTTGCAATCGCTAACCTTCGTATTACCGACAGGAAACGGGGTATAGGGTCAATGAAAAAAAATCCGCATTTACTTTGCCAATTTGATGAGGGATTAAGTAAGATTTCAATCGCATTTATTCTGTAATTGGTCTGGACCTTGGTGCAGTGTATGTTTACAAGTTTGATATTTCTTATTATCAGTATTACAGAATACCTCATCTATCGGCAATTCTAAAATACACCATATAAATGCTTGAATTGCAAAGCATAAACAAATAAATTATTTGAAACCACTGCAACACAAAACGACGAAAATAATCATAGCATTACAATCCCGGGCATCCAACATTGTCATTCTGCGCGTGTGTAGGCGGCAGCATTGCCTTTACAGGAGTAGATAACACAAAACAGGCTGTCCCGTTCGTGAGGTGGAAGTCATTTCGTGTTGTTCCACTTCAAGCGACTAGATACTTTTCCTGTGTAAACATGTTTTTCTGAAAACAAATAATCAGTTTTGAACCATTGCCGAGGTTCATATGTACAAATACTAGGGCTTTTTCTCTGCTGCTGGACTTGATAGCCCTGCTCCATTGTTTCACTCACAACATTGGTTCCCTGTTCGTGAACGCATCCTCTTTAAACTCTGTCTCTATGTATATATTTGATTAATCTTTCCCTGGAGATAGCCAGCGCACGATGGTGTTAGAAAAAAGTCATGTGCGCTTGGCCGGAACCGGCGACCTTCGTATTACTAGCACGACGCTCTTGCCATCTAAGCTATCGAGCCAGGGTTGGTAGAGGAGCGATAGATATTATATATAAGTGTTAGGTCCTTCGCTTTCCTAGCGGATAGCATCAGAACGGTATATTTATATACATATATGATTTTCTCTATGTGTACAAATCACTGAATGGCCATGCTCCTAAATATCTCACTGACCGCTTAAAATTCAAAACTAGACCGCTCATCATCTGACAAATCTCTTCTTTCCAACAACATACCAGGAGATATATTGGTGACGAAGCTTATGTTGCTGCAAGGCCTTCCCTATGGAACAGTCTTCCTCACCGCATCTTGCTGGTTGTCTTTGTTGTCGTTTTTCATGTTTGCTTTATTTGTTGATCATTTTTTTTTAATTGGCGCATTATAATTCTGGTTGTTATGCTATGTTATTTTACATTAAATTAAAACTTTCGCGGACAAAATATTTGAGTGTGAACAGTACCGAGAGAGGAAAATATTCTGAGAAAGACGTGAGCACGCATTGTTCTTATTACTTTAGACATATACATCGTATTGTCAATCACATTTTTGTCAACTTTAAATCCATTACTTCATACTTCGGCAATAAGAGCGGAAGATGTATGAAATTCATCGGACTTATATTCATGTTTGGCCACTATTGTTGGTGAAAGGTGGATTGAATTAATTTCCGAATGCGAATTAAGAATTCATCCAGTCGCATTTGCATTATGTTAAAACGCCGGATACTTAAGCTGGGCGGTAAATAAGGTTTTGATGGACGCCGAAATCAGATTTGAGTTTATTTTTAACACAAACAATGTCTGAAGCAAATCCTAGAAAATTAAGAACTCGGAAAATTGTTTCGATGTAGCGTCGCTTAATGATTATTACTTCATCTATATAGCATCCGTTGTAATACAGGGTCATGTCTAAGTACACTTACATTACAACATGATAATATACATTCGCTTTCATGTAGCTTTATTTTCTCTTCCGAAGCTGTTTTACAAATTTGTAAATTCTGACAGAAAACCAATAACGAATGTCATTGGATTTTTGACAAAAGCAATCCAAGTCTTAGAAGAGGACAAGAAGAAAAATTGTCTCTCTGCGGTGGAAATCTTACCCAAATAGTTTTGGCTTTTACTGTTCATTTTTGCAGACGTATACTTATTTTAGGATACGCTAGACAAAGTTAAGAGACTTAAATTGGTTCATAAGAGAACTTTGGTGGTCACCCGCTTCCTGACTTATACGAAGCTGGATAATAGTTTTAACACAGGCAATAAACGTGGCGCGTATACATGCATATTTTCATACACCAATGAAATTAAGTAAGGAAAATCAGCTCACAAAATAAAAACAGAGTTAAAGAATTAGTTAGCAAAGCAAAATGGTTTTGTATAAATAACGTAATAAAATCATGATAGAAAAACATTATGCCTGATAATTACAAGACAGAAATTACATTGTGCTTTATGGGTACATGAGAGAAACTACATTGTGCTTAATGGGTACATGACAGAAAGTTCATTGTGCTTTATGGGTACAGGACAGAAAGTACATTGTGCTTTATGGGTACAGGACAGAAAGTACATTGTGCTTTATGGGTACATGACAGAAAGTACATTGTGCTTTATGGGTATATGACAGAAAGTACGTTGTGTTTTATGGTACACGAGAGAAACTACATTGTGCTTTATGGGTACATGACAGAAAGTACATTGTGCTTTATGGGTACATGAGAGAAAGTACATTGTGCTTTATGGGTACATGACAGAAAGTACATTGTGCTTTATGGGTACATGACAGAAAGTACATTGTGCTTTATGGGTATATGACAGAAAGTACATTGTGTTTTATGGTACACGAGAGAAACTACATTGTGCTTTATGGGTACATGACAGAAAGTACATTGTGCTTTATGGGTACATGAGAGAAACTACATTGTGCTTTATGGGTACATGAAAGAAGGTACATTGTGCTTTATGGGTACATGACAGAAAGTACATTGTGCTTTATGGGTATATGACAGAAAGTACATTGTGTTTTATGGTACACGAGAGAAACTAAAAAATGATAGAAAAACATTATGCCTGATAATTACAAGACAGAAATTACATTGTGCTTTATGGGTACATGAGTGAAACTACATTGTGCTTAATGGGTACATGACAGAAAGTACATTGTGCTTTATGGGTACAGGACAGAAAGTACATTGTGCTTTATGGGTACAGGACAGAAAGTACATTGTGCTTTATGGGTACATGACAGAAAGTACATTGTGCTTTATGGGTACATGACAGAAAGTACATTGTGCTTTATGGGTATATGACAGAAAGTACATTGTGTTTTATGGTACACGAGAGAAACTACATTGTGCTTTATGGCTACATGACAGAAAGTACATTGTGCTTTATGGGCACATGACAGAAAGTACATTGTGCTTTATGGGTACATGAGAGAAACTACATTGTGCTTTATGGGTACATGACAGAAAGTACATTGTGCTTTATGGGTACATGAGAGAAAGTACATTGTGCTTTATGGGTACATGACAGAAAGTACATTGTGCTTTATGGGTACATGACAGAAAGTACATTGTGCTTAAAGGAGGATGGTCCGATTTAAGTATATAAAGTTTTCACCTTGATAGAAAGGCCTTCACACCAAAACTCCATCTGTAAAATTTCGTGTCGATATTTCAATCCGTTTTGATGTGAGAGCTAAAATGCGATTTTATAATCCCCATAGAGTACTGTGTAAAATTAGTATTGGTCGACCAAAATGGGGCATATTTTCGCTCATAACATGCAAACCAAACATCATTTAGCCCTAACTTTCACAAAGTAAATGAGAAAAATAGTAGCTTTCTTCTAACACCAAACTTTGGACCAATTCCGGTAAAATCTGGGGTCCCTGGGGACGAGGCTATTAGCGATCGGACCATGGACCTTTAATGGGCACATGACAGAAAGTACATTGTGCTTTATGGGTACATGACAGAAAGTACATTGTGCTTTATGGGTACATGAGAGAAACTACGTTGTGCTTTATGGGTACATGACAGAAAGTACATCGTGCTCTATGAGTACATGACAGAAAGTACATTGTGCTTAATGGGTACATGAGGAAAAAGTACATTGTGCTTTATGAGTACATGAGAGAAAGTACATTGTGCTTAATGGGTACATGACAGAAAGTACATTGTGCTTATGGGTACATGACAGCAAAGTAGATTTTGCTTGATAGGGTCGCATGACAGAAAGTACATTGTGCATGGGCGGCACAAGATAGAAAGTACATTTGCTTGATAGGTATATTACAGAAAGTACATTGTTCCTGATAGGCACCAGTAAGAAAATACATTGTGCTTGATAAGCACATGAAAGAAGGCGTTGTGCTTGATGGGCACATAACAGAAAGCCCATTCTGTCGGATAGGCACATAACAGAAAGTACACTGTACTTGATAAGCAAATTTATGTATTTTGCTATGTTTACGATACAGCGCATTTTTTTGAAGAGCGCCACCCAATTTTCAAAATATTTTGAGATTTTTGCACAGGTGCATTGGTAATTGGCTTGTAACTATACTTGTGAATGGTAGAGCTCAAAATTCTCTGTTTGTTGCAAAAGAAGGAATTTTCAAATAAGAATAATTAATATCGGAGATCTCCGATAATAATTCAACAGCTGCTGAAAACGTCCTTCCAATATGAAATAGCCGGCAAATTACGCCATGTACGTGTCTACGCTCTTCCATTAGTTGTTCCATCGGTTCAGGCAAGTTAAGCTAGAGATCATTTTTGTGAGATGCCACTATTTCATCATAAACGGACATAAAATTGGCAGTTTCCAGCTCCGCCGTTAAATTAAATCGGGATCCCGATTCTAATTACACAATCGTTTCTTTTATCACAAGTACGTATTTTTTAGCATTGTCGTTCGCAGGTATAGTTTACTACACGATTACCAATACAACTGTGCAAAAATCTCCCATTTTGAAAATCAGGGGCGTTCTTTAAAAAAATGTGCCATTATTGCTTTAACCGGCTTACTGTTAACTTCATATTTCTGTAATGCATGTACTTAGTAAGCGATGCTAGGGTTTGTCCTCGTATTTATTTCTTCACAGGAAAAGTTCTCATTTGAATGCAATGAAATATTCCTTTTCACGCAAATCCATTGACGTATTCCGAATGTGATATTAGAATCGTTAACATCTGATTTTTATTCATGAGTATTTGAAGGCTTTACTTAGGCCTATAAGATATTTTTATCTTAATCCGCGAATGATCATGGGACTACGTAAAGGCTTGGTCCTTACGCCATTGATCAGGATCTTCATCTTTTACACGTTGCCAATGAAGAGTTCCGTGGAAAGCAATGCCCATTTCCGTAGGTTGTTCCTATCTTGCCATCATCTCCTGTTTCATATTCCAGATGTCGTTGACCTTTACCTTAATAAATCTAGTTTTATATAACCCTCCGTAGCTGCATGTCTTTCTCCTTTTATCTTATAGGGGGTCAATAACATTGCGTTTTTGTTCCCGAAGGTATAGACCCAATTCTCTTATTAAACGAAGTCACTGACATCATTGTATACGTATAAGGATGATTTCAAAGGCTATCTTTGCGCGCCCAAATATCTACATTATGCAGTTCTGTGGTTTCAAATTTAAGACAGTTGAAGGCGTATTAGTGTATTGAAGACTGGTAATATTGATATGACAATAAACGTGTAATCGCAGCATTGGTAAACCTGACACGTAAATAAATCTGATTTTCTGTTTAGAACAGACTTATATCATGTATTGAAGTACTTAACCTGTTGCCTAATGCGCATGCTCGTCAGATCCGGGAGTTCTTAAGTGGGCGTCTTCCTCCAACTGCTCAGTACAAGGGAAAGGGCTTTCAAGAAAGCGGACGGAATATTGGTGAGGTAGTCAATCAGCCGATAAGCTATTCCAGCCAGCGGGCTGTATGGGATCATTTTCGAGTCCGCTATCTATCTCGACATACCTCCGTGTTAACTGAAAGTGTTTGAAGCTGTAAGTGAGGGTTTCCTGACAATCATACAGAGCCCATCAAAAATTTGCTGCTGAGTTGAGAGCTATGTGGACGTATGAGGCAAGTCCGCAGACGCGACACTATGTAGCTGCAAAAATATTGCGAACGAGTTTGGTATATTTTGTTTGCAACATCTGCGAATAAATATTGCTTGATATCACACAATTATAGGATGATACTACTAACAGAATTGGATTCCTGTCAATGATGTAATATACAGATTCTGCTTGTGACAGCATTTGTATTTAAACTATGGAGCAATTATTTAACCTAAGTAAAGGACCCGTAACAAGGAGGAAAAATTACTGTGTAATCGGAAAAATGTTGACCGTTTCTATTGTGTGCTTAATTCTGTCTTTGCCAACTGGAGTAAAATCACAAGAAGTGCATCCAGATGGGAGAGGAGTTTGTACAACAGTAGTGCGGTAAGTTTATCATTCTTCCTACAGACAAATCTCAAACAAGAAATAAATGTCACCATCCAGGATTTGTTCAACTCTATAAAATTTCTTCAAGAGAAGAAAATGTGTTATCTTGTCCCAAAAGTTTCTGAATCTTGAAAGTTAAAGTGATGTTTTTTGCTATGTTGAAAGACTAATAAAATACAAATTACAAAGCAAATTCACTTTCATGGCGTTCGCAATCCACGTACAAATACTACCTATCATCTGGCACTGATGATAATTAATAGAGTACCGGAAGAAACCTTTACTAAAAATACCTAGGATAAAAACACACAAGATATCATATGATACGATGATTGAAAATGATTTGAAAAAAATAAAACCAATCAATAACATGTTTTGAAAATCATCGTTAACACGCACACAATATTTCAAAAGAAATCAGGATATCTGAGAAATACATTTCAATTCAATATTTATATCAATAAATGCAATCTTGTTCTATTTTCAGCCTTCCTCTTTGATTTGGAACAAATTCAATATCTAAACATATGTTGTAAATAAAAGAATCCTGGAAGTTATATAGCCAGTGGTTTGTCAAGAATTCTTGATATTAATGGTGTAATGATGTAGGATGTTACAGCAGCAGTATGGGGAGGGAGTGTCTGAGATGAGTATTTCTTTAGTAGCAAAAGAGGAGAAAAACATATTCTACCTGTTGTTGCTAAGTGTATTTTATCATAAAACGTTGCATGCATATAGGAATTTAGGTGTTTAAAGAGCATTTCGTGATCCACGCCTCGTTTTTTCACCCACCTTACCTAAGAAAACTCGCGATTTTTATATCATCTGAACATTTGCACATAACATCAAAATGCGACGTCAGAATCAACTGAAATTTTGGAAATAAGCTTTTCTAGGGGATATCTAGTGAACCATAAATTAAGCATGAGGTGCTATGATCAAGAAATGCACCTTTAAGACACCTAAATATATACGTTAAAGGGACAGGGTGAGATTCTTTTGTTTTGGAACACCTATCGAGAACGTTTCCAAGATTTATTGCACAAACAAGTAAAAAAAATAAACCAAAACTAAGTTTTGAACTACCTGCTATCGTAATCATCCCCACAGAAAAATATGCTTAGATTTTTCTGTCATACACGACAGAAAATTCTAAATCATCATAATGATCTCATTACATAACGGCTAGGTATTCAGCTTAAATTCACTTCAGGTGTTATCTAATAAATTGGGAAGCATGTAAAATATGCAAAAACAGGATTCGAAAAACAAAAATGGGCGCTTCTTTCTGGAAATGTACTCGTGTCTCTTTAAGATTCGATCTACTCTGAAAAAAATAATAACTTTCTGTCTAAAGAGGCCACAAACATTTGCTCACGACACCCAAACGCACCACCAGAATCAATTGAAATTTTGAATTTTGAAAAAACTAGAGGATCTGTAGAACAAAGGGTGTTGAGATTGCAGTACGCATTGAAGTACACACCAAAGTAAACATCAACGCACTCGCCAAAATGGAGACTAAAGATACTCTTTTTTCAAGTACCATATCCACGATAGGCTGATGTTCTGTAAATCTGCGCAATACAGGGTGAGTAAAAAAAAAAATTGACCCGGATTGTGTCCGCCATTTTGAGTTTTTAAATTAAGTATATATAACGTGTGTGATATCATCGGAAAGCCTATTTCATTATCTTTAATTTGCTGCAAAGATGATTCCAATCGGTGAAGTATAGGCCGAGCTACAGTCTTTTGAATCAAGTAGTCCGGTTTTCACCCTATCCACGGGTTCCCATTTGAATGCACGGCGCCCGACTAAGCAAATGTGATTTCGTGGACAGTGCAGAAAACCCACTGCTTCATTCAAACGACTGTAACTCGGTCTATACCTAACCGATGTGAATGATCTTTACAGCAAATTAAAGATAATGAACTAAGCTTTCAGATGATATCACATATGTTAGATATATGTTACTTGAAAATTCAAAATGGCGGACACAATCAGGGTCAAGTTTTTTTGACTCACCCTGTATCAGTTAACTTAATGTTGCTAAGGTAATCGTTCACAAAAACTATTACAGATTTCTGCATCTACAATTCTTTTGTCAAAACTAAAATTAAGACATGGCAATCTATCTCATCTTAGAGCTGCTTCATACAGAGTACGTTATATTTGAATGTTTCAAATTCAATGAATAATCACAATTATGTGAGATGTGTATCCTTTGCGCTTTCTAAAAATAAAATTATGTTAAAGCGGAATAAATTGAATCAGCGTGATTAAGGAAATCAACACAACTCTCAGGTACAGAACTTCCCCCAGAAAAAATATATCTGATTTGGGTGCTAAATTAAAGGAACTCTAGGTACATACTACGTGAATAAAAAAATGTACAAGGGTTGCAGATGAATTTGACCTTGATAAAATCACTGCATCATGGATTGTTGTTGTTTTAATAAAGCAAATCTCATATATTTCCAAATGTTGAAAAAATGAAAGAAAACGATTAAAAAATAAGCCAGATATGACTAATTTTGTAAGCACACCTCTTTTTCCTCCATTCCAATGGGATTTATACAGTTAAGCAAGAGTATGATAATGTACGATATACGGGGCATATCATTATGAAAGTAATGATGACCCGTGCTATTTTGTTTAATTGATATGAATAGCCATGATCTCCTTCATTGATCTTCAAAAAGAATTTAATGTTCACACAAAATCTCACCCAATTAATCTTGATGTGTAAATGAAAAGGGTTTCAACACTACTACTGTAATCCAGGTATAGATACAAGCTATGCCAATAAGGAACTAAACTTTTTGCAATATCCTAAACAATGGGAAGATCTTGTTTTCTTTCTCTGCATTCTGCAACAGGTGAATTGGTGTTTGGATTCGTCATATCGGTTGGCACATTGGTATAAATAAATTGATTAATCCGTAGTTGAAATAATCAAGAAAATGTAGCATTAAAGGTGCAACGAGAGATTTTGAGGCACCCAAATATTGTGTCATAATAGTAATTTCATATAGATTACACACTCAATAGATTTCTTACCTTGTATTTGGCTACAGAAATGTCTTAAAAGAGAGAAAAAAAGGTGATTTTGATTTGCTTATATTTCAATATAAAACATAGGCTGAATTTCGTATTTGCTCCAATACGAAATTAGAAATTTCACAATTTTGTACCAAAGAAATATTTCTCAGCTTAATCCTTTTGGATGGGGATATTTTCTATGGAAAGCTTTACATCAGGACAAAAATCAGTACTTTTGATTATTTTAGGGGCACTTGATATGTGAAATCTCTCGTTGCACCTTTAAGTTGACAAAGGCATCCTGATATTGATATTGTATACATTCTCACAAACACAAGTTTAATGTGTGTAAATCCCATATGAATGGCGAAAAAGGGTGTGTTTACAAAATTGGTCATATCTGGCTTATTTTTTAATCGATTTCTTTCATTTTTTAAACATTTGGAAGTATATTAGATGTGTTTTATAAAAACAACAACAAATCTACGATATAGTGATTGCATTAAGGTCAAGATCATCTTTAATTCTTGCACAATTTATTTTGATTCACGTAGTATAAAATCAATCGCAAACCGGTGTTTTGAAATGAATCTATGCTGCTTTAGATTAGTCGGCCTTGAGTATCATTCGGGCCTGAACATTAACTCGAGAGGTTGTATAGCTTTTTTTAGCAACCAACCCTTAGTAAGAGTTGCCGTTCCATTTGTCTTCACAGGAACCGATTGAAATTGTGTTGCAGGCGAATCTCCTTCATCGTCTGATTTAGTGTGTTATCTAACGGACTTTGGTCTTGCACACATGATGCGAAGCACAAGTTCAAGGACTTACTGGAGACTTTGAGTCAAGAACGTGACATGACAAGATATAGCTTCAGGGGTGGTTTGACATCGGAAGAATCTAGTCAGCGTTTAAATCCTAGCCTGAATTGTTTTGGATAGAAAGTTTTGGTAAAAGTTGTATTGAGCTCACAGCATACATGTGCTTTCAGTTATGAAAAGGATTGGAATCACAATATCCAAAAGGGTATTGGGAGAAATCAATCCGTTTTTAAAATCGGAGTTGTTATGGTAAGCGGTCTTAGCCCTTTTTACGTCAGTAAACATGCCAAACAAAATCACCAGTAATTAATTGCACTTTCAATCATTTCACTACTTATTTCAACAAGAAATGCTAGACATGAACTCACTCACTCACTTCCGTAATAATATAAGTTCTATTTAAAAGATTATTACATAAATATAAACTTAAAACTGACGGATGAAATAAGTCATTCAGTCGCTGCTGTTTTGTATCATTTTTATAATAGTAATACCCCTTCACGCATTGGTGTTTTATGCAACGGGCGTGACGTTCCGGGGACCTCGTAGGCTGAACATTGTCGATAGTGCAACACTCCCAACACTAGTGTTGGTTAGTGACTACTTAATGACATCATGGTGACTACATTCTGTAATATAAAAAAAATGAAAGAATTAGTCCATATAGTTAGTGGTTAGTTTTCTAACACGAATAAACCAAACATGTGAAATTGCCCCCGTTAAAGGAACATTACATCAATAGTCTTGAAAATGCCTTGGTTAATTGGCAACAAAATAAAATGATTTTCTGTCTAGAAATACTGAATTGTGAAAACTGATTTAAAGAATAGTTCGCGTGAAGAGTTGAAGGGTGAGGATTGGAGGGATATATCACGGTAATTAGCAAAGCGAGTCAGATGTAATACCCACGTTTCCGAAGAAGACACGGTTTGACTCAACACGTATTAAGCGCTTCAAGCATCCTCAAATTAAGTATGTTAACGACGAAGCGATGAAATGTCGAATAATTTCTATTTCTTTCGGTAAACTGTAATATCTGTAGTATCTAAATTAACCATACGATCAGAACACACACACGCGCGCGCACACAAATGAAAGGATTATCAAAATCTCAAATATCTCCTCAAAAGTTTTCCTACATCACTCTGTGCGCGTCTTTTGGTATACCTTCTGTTCAAAGTTTAACCTTTTCTTGATTAAAATGCTGGTATTTTTTATGAACACACTGTAGATGTAATTGTTCACATTTGGCAATGTCTCAATCCACAAAATATTGAGATCTTTCGATGAAATGTCTGATTTAGTTCTTGAAAGATATTGATTAAGTGGTTCAGGGCGGTTAAGGTTATTAGAAATCAGGGGTTCAAAAGACTGTCTGCGGGTCTAGAAGCTTACAGAGAACCGTTGAATAGGTTTTGCGATGGCTCCTTATGCATTGATGTCAGTATTAACTATGATATAAGAATCCGTCAGTTTTATACCAATTTCTGAAGGGCCCAAGCTGGGATAGTCCCAGGCCCAAGGAAGTTAAAGGAGGAAGTTGTAGCTACCCTCATCTTTGTTTCGCAAGAGGAGGAGTTGGTATACATCTGCATCTTTTCGTAGCAACGTTCATTGAGTTTCGATTTTATCACGTGGTATTTCATACCTGCATTGAAGAAAGATCGGGCTATTAAATTCTGGCACAGAACTGCGACGAGATCGAAGGTTACCAATTTCTTTAGGACGACAATCCAAGATGGCGGCAAACCATAGTGTTGCACGGGAGGCTTTTAACTTCCTTGGCACAGCCGTATATAAAGTTTGCAGATGCTTTGGGAGAGTGCAATTTAAGAGCTATAGAGAAGAATGCAACCCGCGTTTAAAATATAATATTGCCAACACGTATACTTAGCAAACTTTGGTGAGATTATATGAAAAGACATGAACTCTACAGAGTTCGTTTTCAATCATGCACACTGTCTAAACACGACCGATTGTTGTTACTAGAGCCATGTGATGAAGCAGCGCGGAAATTCAATAATGTATTACATCTACTTCAAATTGCGACTAAAAAGGAATCCCACTGTTTGGAAGTCTTCATAGCTTGTCAGGTCCCATAATTGGACCTTGTAAATGGATTTGTGTGCGGTCAAGCCGCGGTCTGAGGTATGATTAAGGCTGTCCGACGACTTAAAGCGGGCGTTAAGTCTACTTTGGCAAACATATAGACAAATGTCATCAAAGGTATCTCAAACTACTAAATACACAGTTCAGTTGGTAGTGGTGTAGCCTCTTCTCTATTCTCTTATAGACGATGTGACATCTTTTTACAACGTTTGTCTTCAACCCCCTACGCATTATTGCATTGCACATTCCTCATTTGGCGTATAATTTAAAATAAAAAATAGCCCAGCCTCAAAGGTTTGATCACATTCGCAAGATTGCCTGCCAGATTTGTTCTTGTCTGCCAAAGTGACATGTCACGTCATCTATTCGTTTTCTCTGGAGAAAGGTAATGATACGTCATTCTAATAAAAGCCGGACATGTTGCTATAATCTGTCGAATCGAATTTATCACCTAAAGTGCAGACGTTCTGCTATAGAGCCCCTTTTGATGCTGATACACAGTATTAAAGTGGGAGTCCAGCTGAGGAAACTATTCAAACACATTGAAATGACCCCATGATAAAATCACTTCCAATTGTTTTGAATAATTTAAATGTCTACATTGTGTGCAAAATCATAGGCTGGTATTCTGAAAGGAAGTCTAACTTTAGACCTGGGTTAAACCAGGGTTAGTCCTACATAAGTGTTCCTTCCAACATACTCTAAAATGTGCTGCAACAGGTGAAATTTCCTCATGGATGGGTCGGAACGGCCCATCAATGAGGAATTTTCTCGCCCATTCCATTAACTTTCACAGTATTTTGAAAGGAAAAAAGGTCCACTCATGTAGGACTAACCTGGGTTTAAACCCAGGTCTAAGTTAGACTCCTTTCAGAATACCAGCCATTTTTACTCCATTTTTATTGGCTGCTAGTTGGTAGCAATGGCATCACTGCCATTATTCATTGCTCACCTGGTAAGCTTTTTTGCAGACGTTGGAAAGCATGTGGTTAGCGACTCATATCATCGCTTTTGTTGTTTTCTAAATGGACATGTTTAAAGATGAAGATCTAATAGGTGCTAGGTGGATTGACACCCAACAGTTCTGAGGGAATGTCTACAGTTAAATTGATATAGTTTATTTTTGTAAAAAATTAGAAATGATGCAAATTTTTAACATTCATTTTCAAATAAGTGCAAATACATTACGCCATGCCTCGAATGGGGTATAATATATTATCTGTGATACTCGTAGTTTTCTTAAAATAGGCATCAAAGACACACTCACACCAGCTTATCTAACCCCTTAGGGACCCAATTCTTAAGAGACACCGAACTCAATCAAATTCAATATGTTATGATCTAAACGAAAATAAGAATTTGAAAAGTTTTCATTTGGCGTTTGGGATTTCAATTGTATTTGTATACAGTACTCCAAAATGGCATTTTGCAAACACTCACAAAATGTATCAAAAATAATTTCACTGACCACAGGGTTAACATTTTGACATTAATACAGTTCCTCTTTCCTATATCCCAATGATATTCCCCAAGGTAACAATGTTTGGAACCTTTCTCCTTAAGAATACCAAAGAAAAGTGCGGAGTATTGGTTTGTATCCGCAAGAGATCCTGCCATCTCAGACAGACTCAATTTCCTTCGTTTCCTCTCTCTTTAGATATTTCTCTGTTAATAACTACCACTCTTTGTTATTCTCTCAAGCTGCCTATAAGCCTGGAGTTTTACATAGGACATAGAGCGCACATAGTGCTATTCCTAAGAGAAACATCAATTCATAAAAAGTCGACAATGAATAGATGCCAGTTTTCCGTTTTGGCGTAACCATATCATTTGTTTGCTTTGATGCAAGAGCACGAAACACCCATCAAAGCACGCATCATTTCCAGATGAAAAGAAGGAATATCCTTGGCCCTCAAGCCTAAGACGAGAATTATCTTAATTTGTCGCTTGGTTCTGGGTGCTAAATGCAGCGTTTACGAACACATATCCTGAGTACAGTTGGACACATCAACCACATACAGAGAGCAAATAGGAGCACTGAATCTTGGACTAAGCTAATCGGGAAGTTGTTCAAATCAAATATAGCATATATATTTTGAAAATTTAGGTTGAGGATTTGTTCTTTGCATTACCATATCATATATATTTGGCGGACAAATATAGATAATATTTTAGCCAAAATGTACAAGCAGTTCCTATGATAAGATTATGTCACGTGGAAATAGATTATGCTACGGTAATTCACAATTTCTGTTTGAGAAATCTGGACGGTGACTTCACCCAACATTTTCCGTATTCACTATGACAGGTAGAGTTGAAATATTTAAAAATAACATTGCGTTTGATGACCTGGAAATGATTCTCTATAATAGTCATACTGTCAATATTTTGTTATGTGCAGTTTAAATTTGTGATTGATTGAGCGATTGATAGTATTGCCAAATCATTTGTTCAAGTTTTTTTGCGATATAAGTATTTTTTCTCTCTTTTTGTTTCTGGTTTTTAAATAAACCAGCAAAAATGTACAGCAATGAACGGAAGATTACACACAAAGTTATGGAAGCGGTTTCGAGGGATTTTGAATAATGAATATTCCCTTATATCTGGGTTCAAACATAACAATCGGTGCATTAACGGGTTAAAAAAGGTGTTCTATTTAACAGAATAATGATGACTTCAGCGCATGACAAATAAAAAATCTGCTTATCAATGGTATTTCCTCGTCGGGGTGCGGAGGGAGATGCGATTTACCAGCTTAAAACTTATCGTACATCGCGGGGGAAGCAACCACAATCCCCACTGCCAAAATGGTTCAAATAAACTTGGCATAGTTTCCATTTCTGAAACAGAGAAAAGATTGATGAAATACTTGACTTTACACTCAAACTTGAGGGCTTAAATCAAACCGTCGACACCTATTAGAGTAAATCCTAGTATAATAATTGTATAATGAAGTATCTCAGTTTAGATGTTCCTGATGATGTGCAACCCCGACCAAGTTCTTTGTGTATTTGTTACACTGTCAAAGGTGCTAAAGCGCCGATGAAGTGACTTACCGCAGACATCGACCTACCTATAGCCCGTGTAATGGGAAAAACCGGTTCTTTTTAGGAAGATAAAACGCGAAAACCAGATCATTCATTAAAGCCATCCTGGTGATAGCAATCTATGTTGTAGAGACAATCCTATGTAAAGTGTTAAGCATAGTATATGTGATATTCAGCATGGATTGTAATCCAGGATGGCTGAAGTATACCTAATGCAATTATTTTGTTTAAAGGTTTTGTCTTTTGTGAATGACATTTGACTAAATCTGTGCGTACCTCTCGATTGTAATTCTGTCAAGATGAGAACCCGAACAACATAATTTTATTAGAATATATTTTTGCACATAAGAAAATGGCGATTTTAATTATGGATACATTTGAAGAATTGGGGAGGGATGGCTTAAAAACTGCCGGTCAAGTAGGGGTTCCTTGCAGTTCAACCTATTTCATTGTTTAGAACAATTACAACCGCCTTCGACTAGAATGAACCGATCAGAACCGGCACGGAGTGGTAGCTGAGTTTTGAAGTCGCCCCATAACCATGACAGCTGTTTACTGCCGTTGGTCTTCGGATAAATTCGTCTTTCCTGAACACAAGTAACTTTCGTTATTTTTTTTAAATTTATTTATTTCAATTTCTCTGCCATCACAAAAACAATGAACAAGACAAAAAGAATTTAGCAGATGGGTACCCAAATAGAATGCTAGTCTTAAGGGCTCCCAATTACAATACAAGAAAAACAATATAACTAGGACATATAATTAAATGCCAAACATAATAATTATTAAACATACAATCTAAAATAGCAAATATACAACAAGCACATTCAAATATATAAAATTCACCTATAGGAGTTAATTATTAAAGTATTGCACACAATAAAAATCAGGCATTATATTTTAAAAGATACAAATTTCAAATATTAAAAAGATGATCTTTGACTCTGCTCTTAAAAACACTGAGAGTGGGAGCTGTGGCATACACGCATGAATTGAGATACTTATAACAGTAAGTAAGGATAAAGTATTTCCTGCGATTAGCTAGAGATGGTATAACAAATCTATCACAAAGAGTGTTGTAGGACTCAGACCAGTCCCGGTGTAGAAGTAACCATTGTCCGGCGTACTCATAGTCCGGGAACAATGGTGAACAATAGGGCAATCGATTCAGTTGACTCTTTACGCAACATTAGTTTCACGCTTTATTCCGTTATCGTCTATGGAGCCCCGGACTATGACTCCCATCGGACTATATCTGCTTTCACACCGGTTCATCATTCTTAAAGCAAGTTTTTGAACATCTTTCAGAGCATTTATGTCTTTTACAAAATAGGGATTCCACATAAAACTATTATATTCTACATTGGGACCCACAACTGCTTTGAAAAGAGACAAAACAGACAAGACAACTTTCGTTCATTTTTGATAATATGATGTCAATATCACCTTTACAAACTGTACAACACGAAAAGACACAACTTCATCGCAATAAAAATGTGCATGACATCGACTTCAGACCTGGGCATTTCAGTTTTCAACTTTATGTTCAATGCAAGTCGTTGCGTTTGTACTGGGATGTTAATACACCCAAATAAACACAATTTTAGCAGATTGAAAAATACCAAATTGCTTTAAATGGTGTTTACACTTGCTTTCTTAAGATAACGTTTTAGTCGTTAAGGAAATGTCCCATGGCATCTTTGTGTGAATTCCATCAATGCAAAGTATCGGGCTTTCAATCTTATCATGGTTGGTGAACTGAGAATTTCATTTCCAAATCCCATTCTATCTAACGTAGACATCACCATTCCTTTACAACTTTGAGATTGAGCAGACGTGAGGAATGCGTAAAACCCCATACAAACAGTCTTTTATACCTGGCGAGCACGCGTAGGCATAGACACGGATGCTCTGCACTAATAAATCCAAGAATCGTATTAGTGCAATGTGGACATTCATCTAAGAAGCAAGAAATTTCGTTGACCCCTTATCCATGTTGGCACCGTTTCCATATTGATAACTAAAAACGTGGGCTTTAGGCAAAAACTAAATGTCAAAGACTGAGGGGAATTGAAAATAGATCATTTATTGGCATATCTGGGGTTCATAGCTACCGATGATATTCAAAATTGGCAACGGTTGGGGCAACCGCGCGGTGTTGTGAAAAAAAAAAGATCATGATGATATGTTTTTTGGCAACCCATATCTACCTTTAGACTAGCGTTTCTTCATATCTTAACATGGTTATTTTAGGAGCGGAAAACTAAAGTCGGTTTGAGTCATAGTCAACATTACAAAAATAACTGAAATACTGAATAGTTATTACCTCATTTCTTTTTTAATCATCTATTGACAGTGAGGTATTGATGTTTTGGTAAAGATGTTCTTTGCAATGCTTTTTATCGATAAACTTCGATATTGATATTTGTGTTACATTTGTGGCGGTACAATTGTGAATGTCGGCATTGAGGTTTATGAATGCAAGTTAAATTGTAATGATTGAACGTTCAAATAAACTGTTCAGCAGTCATATGTCAATTAAGAGTAGACAAACTGCTTAAACTTAGTAACGAGCTTCAATGCGAAGCCACGTATACTTTGGTGACATCAATTACCCGATAGCCGATGGCCAAGACCCATTAAGAAGGTCAATGTTAATTTACAAGCCTAATTTCAGGACATTGTCAATTACAAGAAACTTGTAGTGTTTTCATACCAATCCAGTACTTAACACCGCGAAGTATCCTCTGCACAAATTAATTGGGCTGCTGTTTAGGAATGACACACACATCCAAACACTGACCTACTTATGAGAAGCCTTTCTGCAGAATTTCATCAAGTCAGTTAAGTGATTGAAATGTATCGTACTTTCAAAAGTTGAAAATCAAGAACTTGAGCTAGCCGCGATAATAAGCAAATTATTCCCAATTGTTTCATGTTCCTTACAATCTTTTCCTAATAATTTAATAAATATTGTCCATTTTATTACATTGGATCATAAGCCTTCGACTTGACTATCAAATCAACGGACCATCAAATAAACTGCGTTGTTTCTCATGACCTATAAGAGTCTTTCCATTCGATTTGTTGAATTTACACGTTTCATGTCTGCCATCCATCTGGTCTACTTAAACATTAAATGACTTTGTTTCGAGAAAAAAACCTGTATTTTAGCAATTTACTGTAATAATTTAAAGTAAAGTTTTTTGCTGCCAAATCTAAATCTTTCAACCTGCGGAGGCCTGTGGTTTATGCTTTCCGGAGAATGCCGGATATCTGTGGGATTCCTATCATCGGCCACAGTCAAATGATGGTCCGAAGGTTGAGCTTGCCACACCATTCTCGGTTGCAATTGACGAGACAAGATGTGAAAGATCTTCTCCATTAGGTAATTAAAATTATTCAATCAACAAGCCCAGGAAGCACTTTTTCCATGTTTAGTAACAATGTTTACAAGAGCGCCTGCTGAGGTACCATAAAATACAGCTGAGACTATCAGATAAAAGAGTGCCAACATACGCGCAACATTGTGCAAGCTTGTCATGTTGAAAAGGTTTTTTAGTTTCTTTAAAGCCACAGCTCTAAACATGCGTTAGTCATTAACGTAGGAAAATGGTTGTCTCATATAATTTTTCACAATGAAGATTGCCGATTCTGATATAATTAAGAGAAATATCGCGGAACATAATGTTTACCTAAGTGATATACAAAATATTCTAGCTATCACTTAATGAATGCCATTGAGATCTGTGATGCGCTTAGCCGTGCTGAAAATGGCAAATGAACAAAATGCTCAACGACATCATTTTAATCGTATCATTTGTTGTTTCATGGTTCTTAGATATGAATACTAATTTAGGTATATGTTTTTCGACTGAATTTGATAACCACTCCGCAGTAAGGAAATGATTAATCATAGCTGTACAAAGTGACACATGAAATAACTCTGCCCTTTAAATTTAGCCTTGGATTTCAGCAACAAGAAAATAAAATCTTTAACATGCCGCACCTCGCAATTGAAGAGTCTGCGATTTCTCTGTGGTTCTCTCCATGATCCGCCTTAATGAATTGTGCTTAAGATGATCTAATAAAATTACAATTAGGAAGTTATTCGGCGGTTTTCAGCGGATATTTGGAATATTTAGGGATTATTTGGGCTCATCTCCAACAAACCCATCTGCTCTAGAGTAGCGCTTTAATTGTGTGTGATTGTTACTGGTTGTTTCAAATCTATTAGTGAAGGATTGAGTGTCATTTAGTATCTGTCAAGACACGTTTGGAAGTGATATCACTAGATTACTATTCTCTAGGTATCCAGTTTCTGTTGTGTCATGTTAATTCATATTTTAGTATCTAAAAGAGAAACAAACAATGCATTTTATTTATATATATCATAAACCATATGCTTTACGGGTGGGAAGGGGGGATGTAAAGGGAGTATACCCTCTATTTGTTGAGAAAGTTTGACCCATGTAACACCCCTCACATCTCCCACACACACACAAACACACACACACACACACACACAATGGAGCATGATTGAGATTTTTTTGTCTATTAGTATGAAAAACCCAAGTTTTCTTGCATTTCACTGAAAAGCTCAATTTTGGGTGCTACGCGAGAAGTATACTTTTTTAAATTGTTAACTTTGTAACCCATTTTCAGCAATGGATCGGATGGTGTTTTGAACTAACCCCATAATGCATCGCAATGTGCCTATACCGTACTGTACTTAGTACGGTATAGTATGTCAGTACTTAGATTTTTTCACAGGACCTTATTGAGGTGAAATTTTCCCAAACTGGTGCATTGTGGGATGGACTCAATACACTCTCTGGGATCATATGAAAGCTGCATGGTAAACGTGGTAAATACGTGACTGTATTATAATACAAAATGTAAAATCAAATTAAATTTTCTCCCAACCAATAATATGAACATTACATGCATAATAATACCAAGTTCAATGTTGAAAGGAACATTTCGTGACCCAAAGCCTATTTAATCTGATTTTTCTTTAAAAAGGTACGATTAGAATATAATTTAAACTTTTGGACACATGTCTGTCTAATAATACGTGCATTAAACGGGTAGAGTGTCACATAGATAACTGTGTTGTAAGTTCTGTCCTCCCAACGGCCAGAAATGGTCCAAGGAAACTGGGACATAAATGTTTATTTAGCCATGAAAATGTACCATTACAAAATCGAAATTTTGGAAATAATTTTTCAAGGTTATCCGTTGAACCCAAAAAGGAGGGTGCTAGGATCACAAAACTAACATTTCAAGTTGACTTGCTCCGGCAAATTTTCCATTATAAAAGTATCATCAGTACTGAAGTAATTTTTGATATGAACTTGAATGATCTTGCGGTTCTTAAAATTCTTTTTAAAATAGTCAATGATATGTGTATGTCGGACAGTAACGTGGAGGTACATTGTAATAAGAAATTGATTTAAATCAGCTGTGGATTGAATCTAAGCTGGAAAACATTCGTTGTTTACCACCTCAGCTAGTTCCAAAAGCCGTACAGTTTATAACATGGAAAATAGGGAATATGTGCAATTTTAGAATCCAACTAGTTTGTGGGGGGTTACAGTTCCATAAAATGGTTTAACAACTCTAACCAGCACACGCCAGCAAAGACACTGATGCGAAGTAGTCAAACTTCAAATGACCGTGAAATTTAGATCGGCTTCCAAACGGTCGGGATAAAACTCTTAACCACGAGTTTGACTTATCGAGTGGCCGCTTCCTCTTTCACGCCAAGGCTGCGCTTGAACCATGAAATCCGTGTAGCATTCTCCAGAAATGTAATGGCGCGAAAAGTCAAGGAAAATGAAAGGAAAAAGGCGAGTATCGAGATGGGTAATTTCACATGAGAGTGTACACCCAGCATTAGCCGTGTATCAGTTTACATTCCGTAGCTGGGAGCTCATATCATGTGACCATAAATCATGAAGTCAGCAAATAAAATTATTAACTTCAAGTATATCTGAACCATATAAACCAAACAAATACGAAAGCAAAGCTATAATTTGTGGCACCTCAGTATTCTTGCACTTCTTTTTTAATTGGCTCAGATACACCCATAATCCATTGAAACTCAGGCCAACAATTGCCTTCCTTCATGTCCTTATTCATCAATTTATTTTTACTTGCAATATACTATACTATAATATAATTTACATAAACAATGAGCAGTAACGGACCTATAATAGAACATTGTGGGACACCGCATTTTATGGTATGTAATTTGTCTTCTTATTGCTTTAGTTTACATATTGTTTTTTATTGAATAAGTAAAAATCAGTCATGTACTAGTCCATTTGATAGATATCCCTAACTTCCCCTATCTGCATTTAAATGTACTTTTGAAAAAAAATCAAGGAGCGGACCCCTGCCTTGGGTTGGGGAAAATTGGCCCTAGATCTAACAAGAAAAATAACGCTACCTCCCTTTTTGCGGTGATGGACAGATTTTCCTCTATAGGGACGTTAGAGATTGTTTTAAAATGTCTCTCCCTTAGGCTTCTTACGAACATGTTTCAAATTAGATATATGCATAAAACGCAGAGTTAATTATTTTGTTAAACAAAAAAACAAACCATTTAAAAACAAAAGAATAATTCACACATACACGTCTCGCGTGCAATTAAACTTCCATATTTCATTCAACCACTTGTACCTGCGAAGGGTTGTGCCCGGGTGATGACACTAACCGTGACATACCTATTCTATTGCTGCTAACAATTTACCAGATTACAATGCGGGCGTGGTTCTCATTCATTTCCCTGAATCTCTCTCGGGACGATTGGGACGTAAATTAGCAATTGCTTTCAGACGAGTAAAAATCACGGTTTCTTACGGACGGGTTCATGCACCCCGAATCTCAAATATGAATTGAAATCAAGCGTACACATGGTATAGGACATACACCTCTTGTTACAGCTATACATGTATTCTGTATTTGATCTATTAAAAGACGTTTTGATTGTATATAATTATTTAAATTGATTCATTCTTTCATTGGACAAAATCTTTATCAAAAACTATACTGAGAATAAAGGTGCTTAGAAGGTTGTTTACAATGGGATAAGCATTCGGTGCAGTATTTAATATAGGTATCTCTCAGCCCAACTGTGTTCTTATAATGAAATATGAAGTTTGCTGTTTTGATTGCTCATCAGATTCGGTGCTGCTATCGAAAGCTTAACGAGTTTGTAATCCTTCTCTACATCCAAATTGTGACCAAATTTGTAAATGTATTATACAAATGAGGACATTATTTGTTTTTAAGGATGCAAGACGTATAATTCTTAAACAAGTGCAACAATGATAATAAAAATTGACTCGAATAAAATAATTTCGCAAAGGGTGGGGTCAAAGTGAGTTTCCTGCTATCTATATGTGCAAGCTATCGAAACATAGCCCATTGCGCACTTAATACAGCTGAAATTGGGAAGTATTAACAAATGAAGAACAAATTAAGTATGGTGGCTACTTCTGTCAATATTCCTTAGCAGTAAACAAGACAAACAAATTAATTCTTGGGTCAGTGGGCCTTACATTTGAGTCCCGCTCAAACCACTTGACATAATAGCAAACTTATACTTGGACAGCCATGCTTTTTTTTCTAGGAAGGAGTTAAGCCCCTGTTTCCTTTTCTAGCAGAGCACCTATACATGGTAACACCTAATTGCGTGTGTTCAGGTCGCGGGCCACTTACCGCGCGCCATCGCGATCTGGGTGGCTCCGTTACACGTGGATGAAGATTGCCCGGCTTGCTTCGCAATACTCAGCTCGTCTAAATTCATCAAATCTATTTTCGAAGTTGCATTTAGTCTGTTGCATAGTTCTTTTCATATATTTTGTTGATATTACAGTTGCTTAAATTGCAACAATCCAAAATAAAGTGTCATAAATAGTGTTTAATTTATTATTTATAGAGTTATATTATACAGATTATGCATAAGGTTGTTAAACTTTGGTTTTGATGAGTAATTATTGCTAAATAAAACTTGCATACGAAATATAAAAAAAAAACTTTAAAAAAAACTTAAAAGTGACAAGTGGCTTGGGACCGAGCCGCTAAGTATCATGGGTAGGGCGCATTTTGGGCATTCTCGTGTTTCACGACCCACTCTTCTCCCGCCAATACATTACAACGGAATAAAGCTTATACTTTTGTACGTGAATGTTTTGGCGGGAAAAAAAGTGGGTCGTATAACACGATATTGCCGCATTTTGTACCTGTGGCCAAGAATATCGCCTTGGACCCGAAACTTTTCAGCCCACAGACTCTACTCTACAGAATGCACTTGCGTTGTTGATAGTCCAAAATTGATCTTGAGTAAGCGAGTGGAATAACCTGTGACCGCTTTGTTAAATTTGAAAGAACCCAAAGCAGGGTGTCGGCATTTCAATTTGAACATCGCTCACAAAACGATTGCGTAATCGTTGGACCCCGTTGGTTTGGTTTTAACACCGAATTGTGTAGATGAGGCGACATCAATGTTTACAAACACAAGTTAGCACCTGGTCTACTGACATGTTGAAGGTGCGAAGAATATGCCCATATAGTTACAGCATTCAATAGCTTATCACGCCCGATTGAGCGCGAATTTTAAAAGCACAAGCCCTGCAGGTGCTCACGCATACTGCCGGGCAATGCTTTGTTCGTTGCCCGGCGTTGACGTCACATGTCAACTCATCTATAGAATACAATCACTGCTTCGAGGAATCGTTGAATTACCATAACAATACAAACAATCCATAAACTATTTGCTTCGAATCTCTGTAGGTATATTAATCTCAGAATGTATCTATGGATTTCTTAAGGTTGCATCTGCTTGTTGTAGTGCTGCAGCAAGAGCCCGAAAACCCCTTAATTTTTCGAGTAACCGATTACTTAATTTAACAAAGTGCATCATATATCAAAACGAAGCTTGAAATCTTAAGAATCCGTGAAGAAATTGGTGACCTTTATGATCTTTTAGACGCATAATTTTTTGTTTATCTTAGGAAAGTTTGTTTCGTAATATGATTTTAATTGTTCAATTTACAATTGAGCGATCGCCAGCGAAAGCGACTGCCGTTACACCAGTCGTTGGCGCTTTCAAGTTGTCGTTCTGAACAGCTGAAGGTCACCAGTCACTACGGTCGCAAATAATTTCAGAAATTATAAATCACTCTGCTATCGTGTTGACCACGATATTCAACTGAGAGCGATTGTCAATACTTAAATAAATCGATTTATCGGACAGTCGTTGTTTTCAAATCGTGTCACTAAGTATCATAGGTAAGGCGCATTTTTCACCCGTGGCCAAGGATATCGCCTAGCCACTTGCGTTGCTGATAGTCCAAAATTGATCTAGAGTAAGTGAGTGGAATAGCCCGTATTCAATAGACGTCGTCCCCAGCCCATGTTGGTGGACAAGATGCATACATTCCAGAACTACAATACATTCACCTGTCAGTCGATCCATGTTTAACGATTACACAGGCATCATTGACAGGTGAATGTATTGTAGTACTGGAATGCGTCTATCTTGTCCACCAACATGGTGGCTATTGAATACGGTCTATAACCTGTGACTGCTTTGAAAGGACCCGAAACAGACAATAGGGTGTCGGCATTTCAATTTGAACATCGCTCACAAAGAGATTGCGTAATCATTGGACCGGGCATATGCATTGGTCCCCGTTATTGTCTTGTCAAGCGCAGGAGGTTTGTTTGTTTAGATTGAATATACGTGATATGCGTGTACTTGCGTGAACAAAAGAATTCCACATTCCAAATACAAGTCCATGAGGGCATCTAAATCACCATTCTAGTAGGGTTTGAAGGGTGCTGAATCAGATTTTTTAGTCCAACCTTTAAGAAATGTGGGGAACTTTGGGGTAAATAAAGGGTTAAATTATTACAAACAGCCTGGAGTAAATTTGAAATCAAGTCAATATTGTGTGTAAATGTACACCAATATATTTGTATCATTAAAATGATTAAAAAGATATAGTTTGTCTAGGTTACGACCTTTAGTTACACGGCTACAGCCCTAATAAAGTTCGAGGTCATTCTGGAGCAAAAAAAATATCCAATGTTCAGATTTTGTTGAAACCGGTGTCAATTATTGCCCTGGTCATACTGAATCTGAAAATTCATTTTAATTCTTTGGGTGACAGCTCTGTATACAATTTGAGGTCAAGTTTTGGTTACCCTATAGACCATGTAGACCCTTGTTACATTTTGCCCACTAATTACGAAACTAAATGCCAAACATTGTAAAATTGGGCAAGACGAACAATTTGACACCAGTTTCAACAAAATCAGAGCACTGGGTGACGTTTACCCCAGGATGATCTTGAACCTTAATAGGGCTGTACTTGTTTAACTAAAGGTCGGAACATAGACAAACTATACCTTTTTTAATCCTTATAATGAAACGAATACATTGGTTTCTGATTTATAACCCTACCAGTCTTTCTGCTCATCAGGGCAGGGTCACCAACAGGTATCTCTCACTACACAAGAACAAGAACCTATAAAACCACTACGCCATTCTGGACTTTGGAAACCGCTTAAAGGAACGCGTAAACACTGTTCAAGTATGCCTATACATAAAAAAACCATGACATTCGGCAACAGGTGATTCGTGATGCAATAACATTTCATAAGTGCACAGTGCTGACTAAAATGTCTACCTAAACACGTGTGAATAAGAAGGGACAAGAATCCCAAATACGCAAGAACTTACGTGAACTCTCTTTATTAACACGACAAGGGTGCAATCGTTTGCATTTATGTTTTAATTAGGACAAAGTTTGAAGAGGTCATGACGAATTTATATTTTTTCATGGCTGTAAAGATTATACTTTGTCATTGAATTGAGATGAAATAAATAAATAAGTAGAGTAACTTAACAATTTAGCAAGAGGTTCACGTGAATGTCAGTGCGGGAAGATAAAAACCCTCTTCCTCTTCCAATCTAAATGATTCATTGTGCGACTTGCTTAAATAGATACACAGTAATACGTGATCTTTACGCTATTAAAAAGAAGGTCAAATGTTTCGATGACATGTCATAAGAATTTAAAGAAAGTAGTGGCTAATGCTAAATACTTTTAATCATTAATGTGGTTATTTTAACCAGATTTCCTTTATCTAACTATTTCTGATCTCTCTTCATGGATAACCATCCATGTTTACTGTGGACCTGCATTTGTTAACTAGATTGTAATGTAAAATAGTTTTTAACCCGACCTGGAAACCATCACGTAAATCATAGATTTTTTTAACGAAACATCTCGCAGGAATAACTTTTTTATTCTCAATGGAAAATTCATATTGAAAACTTCCGAAGGTTTTATAATTTGACATTTCCGTCTGTAAATCATGTTTGAAATATTTTTGGTTTTCATATAAGTTGCCCGCATCCCCCATCTGTATGCGTGTATTGTGTGTAAGAGCTATATATGTGATGTGGATATTGATGAGGTCCCGAGAGAGCTGCCCAAAGCTGATAAAATCAACATATAAAGAGAACGAAAGAAAGAACTGTTAATTGGACGTGCTGCATGTAATACCAGCTTATCTGATAATCATGGTTAATTTACGAGTAAAATTGCTGCCAAAAAGAAGAAAAACCTGAGCTTTTAGCGTAGTGTTCTGTTCAGAGGCAATAATCAGCCCTCAAGATTAAGCTGACTGACACTATGCTCAGTTCGATGGTGAGGCGAGTAGCATTAAGAGCTAAAAAATCACATAATTATTATGTGTTCTTTTATTTGTTCAATGCCCGACAGGAATCCAATATCCACTCGTATCCACAAACCTCAATTATAAACAATATATTTACTAATATTTTTTGTAATAAAATAAGAGCTTTATGTAACCTTAATTGAAACAAATGTTCAACAGCCCGTAAAATAAATTATCCGACATCCAGCGTACGGACAAAATATAACATCGCGTATGCCAATTAAACGCACCGTGGAATTAAAAACCAATGCAGATTTATTATCTATTTATATGAAATGTTTATGAATGCTTAACAATGTCATTTCGCCGTGATCACTATTTGCATTCTATATTGTTACTACTTAATAAGTGCAGATTTCCAAATCATTTGAATTTTCTATAACTCAGGTATGTAATATTCGTCAGCTCTTAACCTGTACAGCCAGCTCGTGCCATGCTGAAAGAGTGGAGGAGTGTGGCCCACTGGTTAATTAAGGTCTTTGCTTTGTTGCAAAAGGTCCGGGGTTCAAATCTCAGTAGGACCGTGAAGAAAATCAATTATTTCGCTCTCCTAATGGTTGCATTAATAAAATCACTGATAATGCCTAGACACGTGCACTACACAGCACGTTATTTTCCACTTCTATGGCACGCTCCACGTATCAAATCATTGCGAGTTTTCCCGCGCATGTCGAGTTTCACGCGCTGTGTATCGAGTTTTCCTCGCCATATGTCGAGTGTGCAGCGTTATATGTCGAGTTTACAGCGCTATGTCCAGTTTGTCCTCTATACATCGAGTTGTGCTCTCTATATGGTGAGTTTGACATAAATCATGGTCCAGTTAAGTAAATCTCGGACAGGATTTTTTCTCATCTGAGGAAAACTCATGATATGTTAAAAAAAAATACATGTCGAGTTTGCTTTCTGTTGAGAAAAAAATCATGTCGAGTGCTCATGTTGAGAAAAAAATCATGATCGAGTTGCCTCATGTGAGAAAAAAATCAGGTCGGTGCTCATGTTGAGAAAAAAAAATCATGTGCAGTTTGCAAATGTTGAAAACAATCATGTCAGTTTTTTAAATCGGCGATGATTTATTGGATCATGATTATGAAAGTCGGCAAGAGAGTTCCAAAGGATAGGCAGCGCTGAAACTCGACATATAGCGGGGTACGCATGAAACTCGCCATGATTTGATACGTGGAGCGTGCCATACACTTCCCACGTTATTTTCCTCTGTCGAATGCCCCGAGAGGAGGGAAGTTCGGCACCCGGGTATTTCGGCACCTGGGTGTTTCAGCCACTGACCTCTACACATGGATAGCGGGTCTGGGTCGCCGATTGTAACAAACCAACAGGAACTTCCTTTTCGCCTTGCACTCTGGTGGGAAAAAGGCATGCACCTGCTGGTGCACATATTCCACTATGATGTACTATTGTTATACAAAATTCCTTTAAATCTGACAATTAACGTGAAGGCAACATTTTGCAGTCAAAATGCAACTTCCTGGTGTTTCACTCGGCGGACCATTCAACGTGCGGCCCCCAGCCCCGTATCCAGATATAACGTTGCCATCTTACCATTTCATTCTATTGTCCAGTCTGTTTGTGATATATGACCATTATTTTGCGGAAGTGTTCATCTAGCTAGCGAGATGACCATTATTTGAAATAATGGTCATCTAGCTAGCTGACACTTCCGCAAAACATAATGGTCATGAGAACAAAAGAAAAAGAAACATACTTATTAGGAATTGTGTAGACACCGTCTCTACCAATTGTCTCTGGGGGAAGGGATTATTTAAAATTATATAGCATTATGGACACCTGCCTGATCGCAACAAATCCCTGTAATTAAGAGTATCTATGGAGACAAACAAAAAGTCTACCAGGCTGAATGCCACAGGGTACGGTTATTCCAGGGGTGTCGTAAGCAGGATCGTATTTAAAATAATAAGCTATGGTTGTTCGCGTTTGTGCCGTATAGAATGAGATGTAAATGGGTCATGACAGTAAAAAGATTAATTCCACATGATCTAATTACTGTAATACTCTGGAATCAAAGTTAGATTTAATGTTAGGGAACCCAATGATCGTGGACTTTTAATACTATTTGCACAAAAGAACGGTGTACTTGCATTATTAGTTTTGTAAGAAAATTCACAAGGGGACTGCCACATGACAAAATTGAACATTAAAAAATAGCAATTTCGACAAAAAAGTAACTTTAATCATCCCGAAATCGGCGTTAATTCCAAATAGACAATATAAGATAGATATTCTTGCTAGTAAGCAAATGACAGAGTGGGGTCCAAAGACCTCCAACTATTGTCCAAGTAGGGGACATTGTGATCAGTAATCCGACCTTCGATAAATGAAAAATGACCAGAAGGTCTTATGGCGTACCGATGCAGAACACCAGGAGATATATAGTGTGCTCAGGGGCGGTCAAGAATGCTTCCCACACATTTCACCCAGGATGTGCAATGGGTGGCGGGCAGTTAACAAAAAATGACATCATTTCAGCCTAAAGGCCGGGAAGCAATCACATTAACCAAAATATTAATTGCTTGTGTCACGAGTCCACTCTTTAATGATATAAATTCTGTTGTGTCAGTGATGGTGTTTTCTGATTATATTTTAATCGTATGCTGAAAACGGGGGTTTTAAAGAAAAAATTGGGGACTATACAGTCAGCTTGCTTGCACCTGGCGACCACTTACCTTTTCGTGGTGAGGTATTGTTGACACCAAAGGACGACAGTTAAGCCGAAACAAAGATTTCCTCTATGGGTTTAGGGTTCAATTAGGTGAGTATTACAATACATACAGCTGAATGCCCAAAAGATCGAATACCTCTGGTAGATTATACCCCTTGAATTATCTATTGGTGATAGACTCGACCACATGCGAATCTAGAAGGAAAATCTGGTCTTTTATTAAAGGAAAAACGTTTATGTAAGATAAGGTCTCCAAAAAAACCATTCGCGAATATAATGGTTCGTCTAGAGATTGTTTCGCTTGCTTGGTTCTGACAATGTCTCGCCTGCGGATCGACCATGGTCAGAAACTTAGCAAGCTCAACACATCCCCAGACGACTATTACATTGGCGAATGTATGTTGGAGACTTTATCCATTTACGTAGAGGTCAGTGGTTTCGGCAAACAGTCAATTGACAAAAACGTATTACATTCAGCATACCGCGGACTTAATGTCGACCCCTCTGTGATTAATACTGGGTGAACCCATTGTTTCGCAAGTAACCCTGTTGTACGGTCAGGGTTAATGACGTAGCCCGCTTTTCGGGGCCATGAATACTGCCAACTGCATCCGGTGAGTTGGAGATGATACACTGCGTACAGCGATCGGTTCACCTAAAGAACACCCCGGTGTTTCGCATAGCCCGGTATTTTCGGGGGCAGCAGACACAGATAAAGCATTGGTTTTTTTCGATTGTGTAAATCTGACTGTAATGTTAGTATTTATCTGAAAATAAGAGCATATGTAACAAAGATGTGCACCTCGAAAATGGTTGTGCGCGCTCCGAATCCTAAAAAAATAGCGTGTCACAAAAGAGCATGGATAAATAATTATTCCAACAAAATCAGAAAAAGTTGAAATATAATGTGATCATATTATTATTCACTTTTATCCAATCACCGTTTGAATAGCATTGGAAGTTTGCAAACATTTCATAATAAGCTCAGTATTTCGTATATATTTGAATTGAACCCTATTATACAATCTCTGCGAACAACAGTACCCTTAAATGTATCGCTGATTCGTTATAGGCTTATTTGAATGATTATGCCGGCATTACGTAATTAGCAAGTAATACAATCTAGGGGAAATGTGAGAAAAAAATGAAAGGTGCAAAATAAGCTTTTTAAAAATTAAATTAATCAAAAATAGGTTATATTTCCTCCTTTATATTGGCACAATAATCTCATGTTGAGTCAAAGAGATCATCCGTATTAGGCACATGATCCGCAATCATATTTATGACAAGATCGTAAGTTGACGGGGATTGGAGAAGGCAAACCCTAGTCAACAAATTTGTAACCCAGATTCTGCAACCTTCACAACTAGGCATTAAACAGCCTTGGGAAATCAGTTTATCGGAAGAAATGATTATGTAAAGTAAATCATGACATAATAATAACCTTTCTGTGAGAAATTTATTTTTAAATGTCAAAGCATTCAAAAGACAGGATCCATAATGTAATGTCACCTGTAGGCCTAGTTTGTGTATAGCCTCGTATAGCGAATTAGCGATTCCTGAAGCCTATATGCTTCGGAAAATGTGCATTTGTTTGATACTCCTGCTAACATTTTTTTCAAATGAAATGTTCCAGAAAAGAACCTTCAAATTCATGATATAATTTTGTTTTAATAGCCTTTTTTTATATTACATGATGTCAATATTAATAAAAAGTTATTTAGGCCTAACAGCATTATGAACACTTTAGAGCAAAACTTTATCTTTTTAAACATGTTGAAACAGACCAGATGATACAGTATTTCTTCTTTACCCTAGTTAAAGGTACTTCTTTAGCCTAGTTAAAGGTTCAACGAGAGATTTCAAGTCATTCATATTTTCTGTAATAAAAAGTAATGATTTCATATAGATGAGACACTCAATAGAATTCCTATCTTGTATTTGGCTACAGAAATGTCTTAAAAGTGAAAACAAATGGTGATGTTTATATGCTTAAATTTCAATATAGAACATAGGCTGAATTTCCTTTTTACTCCAATAGGAAATTAGAAATTTCACAATTTATGTACCAAAGAAATAATTCTCCACTTAATCCTTTCAGATGTGAATATTTTTTGATAGAAAGCTTTAGACGAGTTCAACAAATCAGGATTTTCAAGTTGAAACCCTTACTGAAATCACTTCCACAAATTTGAAAACAATATGGGTGTTTACGTTTTAAAAATGGGAAAAGTAATTAATATTATTTTCCTTCTATAAGCTTCACTTCTCAGCCAAGGATGCTGACATTACTACTG